>JARQOD010006469.1:0-42776 GCA_033576555.1 Oophaga sylvatica | reverse complement strand
AACCTTCGCATGGGGGTCCCATTGGGGGGGTTTTAAAAAGAGTTTTCTCCGATCCTCCTCAGCCACAGCTACTTGCCAGTACCCACTGTAAGGTCGAGGGTAGAAAAGTAGTTAGCATTTTCAGAGAAGCTAAGGATTCCTCTATGCGTGGTAAATGGGTAAGCATCTTTATGTGTTTATACATTTACTGCCTAAAATTTCTACACACATTCGCATGCTACCATCCTTCTTCTTAACTAGCACTAGAGGGGGCCGCCCAGGGGCTACAACTACCCCTTACCCCCGGCTTTCTTCATGTCTTTGCAGCATTTCCTTAGCTTTCTGATAGTGGGCTGGAGGTATAGGCCTGTACCGCTCTTGATGGGAGGATGACTGCCTGTAGGGATATGATGCTGTACCCCCTTTAATTGTCCCAAAGTCAAGGGGGTGTTTGCTAAATACTTGTGCGTACCTTGTACCACCCGTAGACCCCCTTTTTTGGGTTGGACGGAAGTGGTTGTCGGTCCCAATATGAAGCTGCTGACACCAGTCCGCTACCGGGGTTGCGGATCATTATCCTCCGTGGTTGGCGGGAGGCTAAGGACTGGGGTTGTGAGGATAGAATTGTTATCTACGGCATGTAATTTTAGCAACTGTAGCATAACGCGGAAAATTTTACTTCATCGCCCCCCCATTTTTGAGAAGCTTTACTGGTACTCTCCCATTTATTATTTCCATACCCCTCTAGCAATCATGAGTGTAGGTCTGTGTTCGGAGCGATGGGGTTTACTACTGCTTGGTAATTCTGTCCTCTCAGACCCATGGCTGCTCTCACCATTTTAAACATTTCGCTCATTGGGGGTATTACAATGGGGTTCGAATCGTGACCGTACATTACCGATTTCCACCATCCGTAGCTTCGCCTGCTGCTGGCACATCAGGGCCCGGATCTCCCTCTGGATCACTCCTTCCCTGTTTTGGGCCCCTGGCAATTCAGCGAGCTGTTGGAGCAAAAACACAACTTCTCCCAGACAGTTACTGATATGTTAGTACCTAGTATCACATTTAAGGCATTCTCCTCATTTTTCAGTCCTGACTACTAGGAGTCCCTGATCCTTCAGCTCCAACCCTGCCCACTTTTACATTTACGTTTTTGGCTCCAATTACTTCAACAGGGAGCCCATTGGTAGCGTACACTGTCAAGTCAGGGCTCGGGGCTGGAGGCTGTCCATGGACCAAAATTTATTGTGAAGGACATCAGGTATGATGGTCACCTGAGATCCAGTGTCCAGCAGTGCAGGGATTGCAATCCCGTCCAGAATCATGGACAGGTAGGGCCGTCCACCCACGAACCTGCGGTTCCAGTCCAAGGGGCCTGATGAGTCTACTCCTGGGTGTTGGCCCTCTGACCCAGGATCGGCTCGTTTAAAGGACATTGCTGAGCCATATGACCTTTTTGATTGCAGCGGTAGCAGACGATCTCCCGCCGAGGATGATGTTGATCAGGAGTCGCTCCTTGGGGTGGCGTGGTCCTCCTCCGATGAGGCGACGTCCTCCATTTCCTCCGGTTCATCCAAGGGACATCCTCCGGACAGTCGGCTAGTAGGATCTTCCCTCCTTCCTCTTTCCGCAGTTGCAGGGCCTCCATTACAGTGGCCAAATTCTTAGTCAGCTGGCGCACTTCTGAGCGCAGACATTCCAACTCACTAGGGGGCGCCACCTGCGTTTTAGCTTCTGCCACCTGCGGGGAAAAGGTGGGTACTGCCGGCTTAAGAGTGGCTTCACCCGGGTGATACTGATTTGCCACCTCAGGCTTTTCCAGGGGTCGCAGTCCTTTTATTGCCATGTCCTTTAGAGCATCAAAAGTGGCATCTGGATGATCTAAGGACCACCAGTTTACAGTCCTGCCTTCCTCTGGAGACCTCAGTCCCCGCACAAATTGCTCCTTCAACATTTGGCTCTCATCAATGGGACTTGTGGGGTTAGCCTGTTTAAGAGCTCGCAGGGCCCCCTGTAGTCGGCAGGCGTAGTCCCTAATACTGTCACCCGGTCCCTGGAAGCACTGATAAAATGCCATCCGGAGATCCGTTTCTGTGCGGTCCTCAAAGATGGCCTGTAGCTTTAAGAGAATCGCAGGTACCGACTCCTGGTCTGCAGTGGGCCAAGTCTCTACTTCTCTCTCAGCCACACCAGCTAACTGTCCTATTACCACAGCAGCTTTTTGCTTCTCAGTCATGGAGTACATATCTAAGATGCTACATATTTTCCTTTTAAACCCTGGCAGGGTGTCTGGCTCGCCGCTGTACTGGGGAAGCCACTTCGCTCCAGGCATGTATGGGAGCGTTAGGGGCATAAGCGGGACCACCGGACCAGGTGAGGGGCCCGCACCTCCATCCTGCACTACAACGCCAAGCGGTAGGTTATTGGGGCCACCGGCGGGGGCCGCTCCGTCTGCTGGTTGCTGCGACATATTGATGCCCCCTTGGTTAAACTGAGCCTACCTCTTTCGCAGGCTGCAGCGTCGCAGGCACAGCGGTGGAGAAAGGACCTTCGTGGCAGGCACAGCGGTGGAGAGAGGACCTTCGTCGCAGGCACTCTGATGTCAGAGCGTTCACTTACTGTTTCACAGGACCTGCCGCCGCGTCAGAGCTGGGGGCGGAGCCAGGCAACAGCGCGCTTTTTCAGGTACGCCCCCTTTCTTCACCAGCGCCTGAGGGCGCGAATATTGCGGTAAAGATGGCGGTATTTGGCGCCAAATGCAGCAAACAGTCTTTTTCACCAAACAGTTCAATATAGGCACACAGGACTCACAATTGCAAGTTTCGCATCCTGTTCGTGACGCCAAAGATGAGTCGCACTTAGTATCAGGGCAATGGGGTACTCGGCACCGAGCCCATGAAAGTCTATGGGGTTTGTCACTGGCAGCAGGACTCGGTCCGTGGCCCTGGGCGCTCATACAATTAGGGAATATTTACAGGGGATTATTAGGATAGGTAGTTTGTGACGCCACCTGTGGTATCTGGTTATTTGGACCAGCGCTGCTATAAGGACTTTCACAGGGGATGTTATGGGGCAGCTTGGTAGTAAGTCTCCCACAGGTGAGACGGGTCCCTGGAAGTCTATGGTGACGATCATGCAGGGTGTAGATAATAATTCAGTCGCACACAATACAGCTTCTTTTCATACCTTTTACTGGTAGATGGTTCAAGCAGATCCCGGGGAGCTGGTCGGGGTGGAGAGTGCACATTCGGGTAACAGCTGAGCAGGTTAGAGGCCTCCTTTACTCCATATACATGTGAGTCCAACTTGCCTGAAGCGAAGTTAACTCTGAATCTCCAGCTTTCTCAATAGCTGTACTGCCCGGCCAATATTGTGGTGGAGCCTTCTATGTGGTGAGAACAGAGTCCTTTTATGCGGGGCCCTGCTAAAAGTCCTTGTTCCTCTTGACTCCGATTACGTACTGACACTTAGGGCTGCTCTCTGCGACCTGTAGTCCAGATGCCTCCGGTTTTCTTGTTACTAAGCTTGAAACTGTAGCAACGCTTCGGACCCCGGTGTCCGGCAATTTAGTGCAGGTAATCCAATACCTGTTGCACTTCTCTATCTTCTCCACTTTGCCCTTCGCCCTGCTATCGCTCTTAGCATAAACACTTGTAGCTTCGATGGTAATGTCAACTTTCTCCAGAGCAGCTCTCAGTATCCTCCTTGCTTCAGCTTCTGCTGAGGTACTGATTAAGGGTAGCTCTGACTAGGCTAGGATGATCCACTTCACCCGTACTAGCCTCCACTTCTTTGTCAGGTGAGCTACGCTAACTCTGCGAGGATTCAATCCTTTCTCCTCTCCTTCCAAGTCCAGACTCCACTGGCACTGAACTGCACTGTCCGAAGACAGGAAACAGACTGAACTCTGATTGCTAAGTGTCACTTCCTCTTGTACCCCTGATGGGTGTGTCTAAAAGTGTGAGTGAAGTGCATAGATATCAAGCTTTGCTGTTACCTTCCTGTGCACTCTCCTGGACTTTTATGTGTGCCTGCGTAGCTGGGCTACACATGTACATTCACAGTGAAAGCATCAAAACTATGAATTAACACATGTGGAATTATATACTTAACAAATAAAGTGTGTAACAACTGAAATTATGTCTTATATTCTAGGTTCTTCAAAGTAGCCACCTTTTGCTTTGATGAGTGCTTTGCACACTCTTGGCATTCTCTTGATGAGCTTCAAGAGGTAGTCACCGGAAATGGTCTTCCAACAATCTTGAAGGAGTTCCCAGAGATGCTTGGCACTTGTTGGTCCTTTTGCCTTCACTCTGCGGTCCAGCTCACCCCAAACCATCTTGATTGGGTTCAGGTCTGGTGACAGTGGAGGCCAGGTCATCTGGCGTAGCACCCCATCACTCTCTCTCTGTCAAATAGCCCTTACACGACCTGGAGGTGTGTTTGGGGTCATTGTCCTGTTGAAAAATAAATGATGGTCCAACTAAACACAAACCGGATGGAATAGCATGCCGCTGCAAGATGCTGTGGTAGCCATGCTGGTTCAGTATGCCTTCAATTTTGAATAAATCCCCAACAGTGTCACCAGCAAAGCACCCCCACACCATCACACCTCCTCCTCCATGCTTCACGGTGGGAACCAGGCATGTAGAGTCCATACGTTCACCTTTTCTGCGTCGCACAAAGACACGGTGGTTGGAACCAAAGATCTCAAATTTGAGCTCATCAGACCAAAGCACAGATTCCACTGGTCTAATGTCCATTCCTTGTGTTCTTTAGCCCAAACAAGTCTCTTCTGCTTGTTGCCTGTCCTTAGCAGTGGTTTCCTAGCAGCTATTTTACCATGAAGGTCTGCTGCACAAAGTCTCCTCTTAACAGTTGTTGTAGAGATGTGTCTGCTGCTAGAACTCTGTGTGGCATTGACCTGGTCTCTAATCTGAGCTGCTGTAAACCTGTGATTTCTGAGGCTGGTGACTCGGATAAACTTATCCTCAGAAGCAGAGGTGACTCTTGGTCTTCCTTTCCTGGGGCGGTCCTCATGTGAGCCAGTTTCTTTGTAGCGCTTGATTTTTTTGCAACTGCACTTGGGGACACTTCCAAAGTTTTCCCAATTTTTCGGACTGACTGACCTTCATTTCTTAAAGTAATGATGGCCTCTCGTTTTTCTTTACTTAGCTGCTTTTTTCATGCCATAATACAAATTCTGACAGTCTATCCAGTCGGACTATCAGCTGTGTATTCACCAGACTTCTGCACAACACAACTGATGGTCCCAACCCCATTTATAAGGCAAGAAATCACACTTATTAAACCTGACAAGGGCACACCTGTGAAGTGAAAAACATTTCCGGTGACTACCTCTTAAAGCTCATCAAGAAAATGCCAAGAGTGTGCAAAGCAGTCATCAAAGCAAAAGGTGGCTACTTCGAAGAGCCTAGGATATAAGACATAACAAAAAAGTGTGTAACAACTGAAATTAAGTTTATACTTCCACATGTGTTAATTCATAGTTTTGATGCCTTCAGTTTGAATTTACAATTTTCATAGTCATGAAAATACAGAAAAATACTTAAATGAGGTGTGTCCGAATTTTTGGTCTGTACTGTTATATATATATATACACATATACACACACACACACACACACACACACACACAGTACAGACCAAAAGTTTGGACACACCTTCTCATTCAACGATTTTTCTGTATTTTCATGACTATGAAAATTGTAGAATCACACTGAAGGCATCAAAACTATGAATTAACACATGTGGAATTATACATTACACTTTACAAAAAAGTGTGAAACAACTGAAAATATGTCTTATATTCTAGGTTCTTCAAAGTAGCCACCTTTTGCTTTGATTACTGCTTTGCACGCAGAAAAGGTGAACAGATGGATTCTACATGCCTGGTTCCCACTGTGAAGCATGGAGGAGGTGGTGTGATCGTGTGGGGGTGCTTTGCTGGTGACACTGTTGGGGATTTATTCAAAATTTAAGGCATACTGAACCAGCATGGCTACCACAGCAACGTGCAGCAGCATGCTATTCCATCCAGTTTGCGTTTAGTTGGACCATCATTTATTTTTCAACAGGACAATGACCCCAAACACACCTCCAGACTGTGTAAGGGCTATTTGACCAAGAGGGAGAGTGATGGGGTGCTATGCCAGATGACCTGGCCTCCACAGTCACCAGACCTGAACCCAATCGAGATGGTTTGGGGTGAGCTGGACCGCTCACCGCTTCAGTTTTGAATAAATCCCCAACAGTGTCACCAGCAAAGCACCTCCACATCATCACACCACCTCCTCCATGCTTCACGGTGGGAACCAGGCATGTAGAGTCCATCCGTTCACCTTTTCTGCATGCAAAGCAGTAATCAAAGCAAAAGGTGGCTACTTTGAAGAACCTAGAATATAAGACATATTTTCAGTTGTTTCACACTTTTTTGTAAAGTGTAATGTATAATTCCACATGTGTTAATTCATAGTTTTGATGCCTTCAGTGTGATTCTACAATTTTCACAGTCATGAAAATACAGAAAAATCTTTGAATGAACTTTTGGTCTGTACTGTATATGCGCTACTGTTGTACTTGGCAGGCCCGGCCCAGATGGTATAGAGATGAATGGGGAGACCAAAGTCCAAAAATAAACTTTCCTTCACTTAAGAAGAACTTGATGAGAACTACATACATCAGATAACAGGCACATCACTCTATAAAATGCTTCTTCTGCATTATCCATATGCATAGAAGAGAGAGATTTGGCACTGCTCACCACCGCCACCTCTGCGTAATGCCTTGCAGTTAAATCACACACATATGTAAAACTCCATAGACCCACAATGAACGGGTGCTCAATCCAAGAAAACAAAACAAGTCCAGTATCAAAGTAAAAGAGATGAAGGATGGCACTAACCATTCAAATACTGAATGGTAAAAATCATCGCACGGGAGCAATGTACTGTGTACGGAGTACGACCGTTTCGCGCTTCTGCGCTTCTACGGGTCTCAATACTGAAAGGCAGAGAGCAAGTACCTATAAACACATGCAGGTGAGGTACCGCCCTCTGACATCCGTCACTAATACACATCCACCTAGCAGAGTGAAAAAAACTAACATCTAAATACACAAATATAAAAACAAAGATATAATACAACACAAGCAAAAGTTAAAGTTTCAGAGACATACCGACATATCGATTTTTTCATTTAAACCTAACGCTCCGGTTGCATTTGTCGGTAATATCCATCTGGCTTCCCTCCTCAGTAGGAGCCTGCTGCGATTTCCTCCCTGTCTTGGAAGATTAACTGCTTTCACCCTACAAACAGGAGCGTCTCTGCATTACTACCATGGCATTCCCTTATATGATTGATGAGACGAGGGACTCCCTTGCCTGTGGTAATGGAGTTAAAGTGCTCTCTGAACCTGACATATAAAGGACGAACTGTTTTCCTATAGTAGAAGAAGCCGCACAAGCAATAGACAATGTAAACTACAAAAGATGTTGTGCAAGAAATAAAATCACAAACATGATGTTGTATAGGACCTATATTCAAGGAATTACCCGTTAATTTAAGTGCACAAAAGGAACAATTCCTGCACTTAAAATTACCTTTCGGGCTACAAATCTGTAGCCAATTGTGATGTTCACCCGTAAGGGTCCCGTTTCACTTAGCGACGCACCAGCAATCCCAACAAGTCTTCAATATTTGAACGGTGAGTGCCATCCTTCATCTCTTTTACTTTGATACTTTCTTCTGCATTATGCAGTCAGGAACTTTCCGGTTACATGTGGCGGTACATAACTTTTGTTATAAGCCAAATAGTCCAGCAAACCTGAGCTAAGGACGTCGCCTTATTCTTTGTTTCTGCTATTCTCTCTGCCTGCAATCCAGATTCTCACTGCCATTATATTTTTGCTTTCCTTCAGAACGTACTGATGTCTCCCTCCTGGCACACAACACCATATCAATTCATTACTGCAAGCAGATAGACCAAAGGTCTGTATTTCTCACTTATTTATCCCTATCTGACTCATCTCAAGGAACTTGTTCTCCTGTGTGCCCATGTAGCTCAGTATGAGGTCTCCCACACAGTATGATGACCCCACACAGTATGATGGCCCCCACAGCACCTGACACAGTATTGTGGCCACCATAACCTGCTACAGAAAATAAAGACCCTCCAGTCAGTATGGAGGCATTTACAGTCCACCACAACCCCTTACTCAGTATAATGGTCCTTACCAGCCACACATTCAGTATGAGAGTCCCAACAGCTCTTCTCTTAACATAAAGCCCCCACAATTCCTGATATTTAACATAAAAAAAAAACCAGACACACTACTCACCCAACCCTGTTCCCGAGGTGCGCTGCTCCGGTCTGTGCACTAAGAGTACTGAGGCTCCATACTACAGGTGTGATGTAGTGACGTCATTGTGCCTGCAGTACATGGAGTCTCAGACTCACAGGTGAAGGCTGAATGGTGGATCAGGAGCTTTTGACTCCCTAATTCTCTATTCTATTCAATGGTATCACCGTCATGGGAATGTGGATATCTCTGAAATTGTTATGAAGGAAAGAAGCGGGTGACCAATACCAAACCCCACTGAGACCTCTCAATTCATGGGCATCATGGCGACCGAGTGGGCTACCATTATGGATGCTACACTCCTGGAAGGCGGCACTGTGTGAACATTATACTGTGTGTGGTGGGATGATGGTGCTATGGAAACATTATACTGTGTGGAGAGAATGGCGGTACTGTGAGATTATACTGTGTGGTGGTGGGATGGTGGTACTGTGAGAAGATTATACTGTGTGTGGAGGGAACTTCGGTACTGTGAGGTTATACAGTGTGTGGTGGTACTATTGAAACATTATACTGTGTGGTGGGATGATAGTGCTGTGAGAAGATTATACTATGTGTGGGGGTATAGCGATACTGTGGAAAAATCTTGTGTGAGAGATGCCAGTACTGTAGAAACTTTATCCTGTGTGAGGGGCATCATATATACTGCATAAGGGGTGTAAGAAGATATGTCATAAGAACAAATCCTCAGGGCTGTGCGGCATTTGTACAAAGAAAATAGCATATGCTGTCCAGATAGGACCCTACAGAATCAATGGGAAGAGGGAGAGTTTCAGGAAGGAAGAGTCTAGATGGTACACCAGGTCAGGTGACCTTGATGATGCTGTTTACTGTTATTATAAAGGCCATAGCTTCAAAGCCAGAACAGATGTGGCGCCAAGCAAAGGAACAGGGAAGAATCTGAGGTACCAGACCATGGTAAAGTGCCTGAGGCAGCTGGTTGTGGCGGCAGAACCCAGGCGGCACTAGACGAGTCCCAGAGTCCACACTACGCCAGCCAAATCCTGAAAACCAGACCTACACTGGTCAAGACCAGGAGTCCAGACTTTTCCTGTCAAGGCCCGAGAACCTAACCTGCGCCAGTCAAGACACAGAGTCCAGACTACGCCAGGCAAAAGCAGAGTCCCAGCTCTTATTACTTCTGGTACAAGAGACGGATGTGCCAATGATCTGTGAGGAGATTCCGCTCAGTAGTATACGCCTGCAGTAAAGAGCAGGAGGCGCGAGTGAGCCGGGCCATTGCTTCCAGCACTGATGTCAGTACAGGTGTTGGTCCAGGGTAGTACAACAGACAAGGCGAAAGCTGGTTGAAGTGAAGGCGGCCCAGCGAGCCTTGATAGACTTTGTTAGGAGGACTCCACAGAGAATAATGGAGCCTCCAGCACCGACCTCCACCCGAAGAGCCGCACTCCACATAGAGAATAATGGAGCCTCCAGCACAGACCTCCACCCGCAGAGCCGCTCTCCACACAGAGAATAATGGAGCCTCCGACCAGGGCCATATTTAGAGTTTATGCTGCCCTAGGCACTTTTCGTTCTGCCTCCTCCATTGGTGAGTATGACTAATGCAGACACTGTCGTCAGTGACTTAGGCTACTGGAACATCAGCGATTTTTGCCATTCGCGGCAGATCCGGCAGTTTTTCCACATCTGCCACGTAACGGATCACTTACGGCAACACTGCATTCGGCCTCATTCATTCCCTATGCGACTTGCAGACATGTGCGACACTTGCAGTTTTGAAGCAAATCCCATACTTGCATCAACGGATAAAAAAAAGCTACTAGCAGTGTTTTTTTGCCTCACCGCAAGTGCCGCACATGTTTGCAAGTCCCATGGGGAATGAATGAGGCTGAATCTATGTGTGTGCCCATGTAGCTCTTTCAAAGACAGTGGTTTCCTGCCACACTCAAAAGACATACAAATAGGATGTTTAGATTGTGAAGCCCAATGGGTACAGTGTTGATGATGTATGTAAAGTGCTGTGGAGTTAATAGCGCAATATCAGTGAATAAATATTATTCTTAATATTAGGTTACAATACCAGGATCTGAGGATTTTCTGTTTCGAGGTCAAGAGCTCTCTGATGCGATGTTGCTGCCTGTCTCGCTGTCTTCCTCTTGACACTGCAGTGTGGTGGACAAGAAAACATTAACTGGTTAACAGCAAGAAGTCTGGTGTCTGTGTACTAACTGAACTAGAAACTCTTCCCACACCATGTCCAGCAGACATTGGAGCATTACTAGATGGATTTTATTATTCTATTACTGCCCAGTCTCTGACTGAGGCGTTATTCATATGTCTGGGTGTAAACAGATACTTACATATAAATCTGGACAATTTATCTTATAGATCTCCCGGTATATTATTTATTATAGATCTATAATATATAATGTACAAGGAGACCTATAGTATCAAATGTCCAGAATTATATGATGTACACTCTATCATATATAATGTCCAGGGTGATCTATAATATATAATGCTCAGGTAGTAGATTTATAATAATGTACAGTCTGGGCAAATCTATACTATATAATGTCCAGAGGCAGAGATATATTTAAGGTATGTTTCCACGTTCAGGAAACGCTGCGGGTTGGACACTGAGAACAGCCACAGAGTCCAATCCGCAGCGTCCAGATGTTACAGCATAGTTGAGGGGATTTTATGAAATCCCATATCCACTATGCGTACAAAGATGCAGGTGGCAGACCTGCATATATGAACATGTGGAGCGTCTTTCAAGACCGCAGCATGTCTATTTATCTCACGGAGACGCTCAGTCAACGCAAGATAAATAACACCGTCCTATGTATAGGATGCGGTGATTACACACGGTTCAATGAACACATGTGGAATCATCGCGCGAACAAAAGCCGGCAAAGCTTAGGACGGAGCTGTGTCCTCTCTGCAGTGTTTCCTGAAAGTGGAAACATAGCCTTAGGGTATGTGCACACGTTGCAGATTTGTCTGCAGAAGTTTCCGTACATACGTACCCGCATCTCTTGGCAGAAAACGCAGGTGCATATTTGATGCGTATTTTACATACGGATTTGTATGCCGTTTTGTAAGCTATATGAAGATGTTATTTAACAACAAAAAGAAAGATTTGTGATGTCATTTCTGTCCAACCGCCTCTTTTACATTAGTCCAGCGCTCATTCTCCCCAGCGCTCATTCCCCACCGTGCTCACTGCCCCCACAGCGCTCACTGCCCTTCCTGCTCATTCCTCCTCCCCGTCATCATACTCACCTCCTCCTGCTGCCTGCAGCTCCAGAGGTCCAGGCCGACATCCTGTTCCTGTATGAGCGTGTGGTTACGAGTGGGTACCGCTCATCAAGCTCATGAATATGGATGCCACGCCTATGAGAGTGGAGTGGCATCCATATTCATGAGCTTAATGAGCGGTGCCACCAGTGACCGCTCGCTCATACAGGAAGATGTCGGCGCTGGACCATAGGAGCTGCAGGCAGCAGGAGGAGGTGAGTATGATGACGGGGGGGGGGGGGGTTAGGGAAGCAAGGAAAGGGCAGACCCCCCCGACAAAAAAAAAAAAAAAATTATGCTCAGGTGCCGCCCCCCGCAGAGTCCCGCCCTAGGCACGTGCCCTCGAGTGCCTAGTGGCAAATACGGCCCTGCCTCCGACATAGACCTCCACCCGCAGAGCCACACTCCACATAGAGAATAATGGAGCCTCCAGCACCTACCTCCACCCGCAGAGCCACACTCCACATAGAGAATAATGGAGCCTCCAGCACCGACCTCCACCCGCAGAGCCACACTCCACATAGAGAATAATGGAGCCTCCAGCACCTACCTCCACCTGCAGAGCCACACTCCACATAGAGAATAATGGAGCCTCCAGCACCTACCTCCACCTGCAGAGCCACACTCCACATAGAGAATAATGGAGCCTCCAGCACCGACCTCCACCTGCAGAGCCACACTCCACATAGAGAATAATGGAGCCTCCAGCACCGACCTCCACCCGCAGAGCCGCACTCCACATAGAGAATAATGGAGCCTCCAGCACCGACCTCCACCCGCAGAGCCGCACTCCACATAGAGAATAATGGAGCCTCCAGCACCGACCTCCACCCGCAGAGCCACACTCCACATAGAGAATAATGGAGCCTCCAGCACCGACCTCCACCCACAGAGCCACACTCCACATAGAGAATAATGGAGCCTCCAGCACCGACCTCCACCCACAGAGCCGCACTCCACATAGAGAATAATGGAGCCTCCAGCACCGACCTCCACCCGCAGAGCCGCACTCCACATAGAGAATAATGGAGCCTCCAGCACCGACCTCCACCCGCAGAGCCGCACTCCACATAGAGAATAATGGAGCCTCCAGCACCTACCTCCACCAGCAGAGCCGCACTCCACATAGAGAATAATGGAGCCTCCAGCACCGACCTCCACCCGCAGAGCCGCACTGCACATAGAGAATAATGGAATCTCCAGCACCGACCTCCACCCGCAGAGCCGCACTCCACATAGAGAATAATGGAGTCTCCAGCACCGACCTCCACCCGCAGAGCCGCACTCCACATAGAGAATAATGGAGCCTCCGGCACCTACCTCCACCCGCAGAGCCGCACGCCACATAGAGAATAATGGAGCCTCCAGCACCGACCCCACCCACAGAGCCACACTCCACATAGAGAATAATGGAGCCTCCAGCACCGACCTCCACCCGCAGAGCCGCACTCCACATAGAGAATAATGGAGCCTCCAGCACCGACCTCCACCCGCAGAGCCACACTCCACATAGAGAATAATGGAGCCTCCAGCACCGACCTCCACCCACAGAGCCGCACTCCACATAGAGAATAATGGAGCCTCCAGCACCGACCTCCACCCGCAGAGCCGCACTCCACATAGAGAATAATGGAGCCTCCAGCACCTACCTCCACCCACAGAGCCACACTCCACATAGAGAATAATGGAGCCTCCAGCACCGACCTCCACCCACAGAGCCGCACTCCACATGAGAATAATGGAGCCTCCAGCACCTACATCCACCCGCAGAGCCGCACTCCACATAGAGAATAATGGAGCCTCCAGCACCTACCTCCACCCGCAGAGCCACACTCCACATAGAGAATAATGGAGCCTCCAGCACCGACCTCCACCCGCAGAGCCGCACTCCACATAGAGAATAATGGAGCCTCCAGCACCTACCTCCACCCACAGAGCCGCACTCCACATATAGAATAATGGAGCCTCCAGCACCGACCTCCACCCGCAGAGCCGCACTCCACATAGAGAATAATGGAGCCTCCAGCACCTACCTCCACCTGCAGAGCTGCACTCCACATAGAGAATAATGGAGCCTCCAGCACCGACCTCCACCCGCAGAGCCGCACTCCACATAGAGAATAATGGAGCCTCCAGTACCTACCTCCACCCGCAGAGCCGCACTCCACATAGAGAATAATGGAGCCTCCAGCACCTACCTCCACCCGCAGAGCCGCACTCCACATAGAGAATAATGAAGCCTCCAGCACCGACCTCCACCCGCAGAGCCGAACTCCACATAGAGAATAATGGAGCCTCCAGCACCGACCTCCACCCACAGAGCCGCACTCCACATATAGAATAATGGAGCCTCCAGCACCGACCTCCACCCGCAGAGCCGCACACCACATAGAGAATAATGGAGCCTCCAGCACCGACCTCCACCCGCAGAGTCACACTCCACATAGAGAATAATGGAGCCTCCAGCACCGACCTCCACCCGCAGAGCCGCACTCCACATAGAGAATAATGGAGCCTCCAGCACCGACCTCCACCCGCAGAGCCGCACTCCACATATATGGCTGCTCTGTGCACAGGACCTGTGATGAGGTCACAGGAGGGGAGAGTCAGGGTCACATGATACCGGAGTGCAGACGCTACATGGAGACTTCTCCTCAGTCAGTGACATTCCCGCCATTATTCCCCTCACTACTGGCACAATTCCCCCGCGCCGCCTTTTCTCCACAGTGTTATGTGTGGAATGTAACGTGTGATTTCTCTGGAGACAAATAGACCCCACACATGAGGGAATTATCACCAGTGACCGGACGGCTCCTATATGGCGGCATATGATTGTGCTATCGACTCCACACCAGGAGCTAAAATGCCGAAATCTCGTTTAACCCCTTCCAGAGTCCGGCTAATTCCGGGGTCACACTGGCGGACGACTGCAATACGATGAAATATCACATTGCAGTCGGACCTATGTTAATCTATGGAGCAGCTCCCAGTATCAGATTTTTTGTGGTCCGTTTTAAACGTCCGAGTGCAATTGCAGCATGCGATTGTGGGTCGACTATCGCCAATGCAAGTCTATGGGAGCGATGAAAAATCGGATTACAAACGGACCGCACGTGTGACTTGCTATTAAATCGCACCACTATTCCAGGTGACAGGAAATTGCATCTGTAATTGTCAAGAAGGGCTGACATGCTAATTAGGCTACCAGATATCAAAACAGGAAAACGCCTCCACGGAGTCAGAACCATGGGCACACACATTAACGGTGAGATGTTAATAGTTCTGGTCCAGGAGAGGGCAGAACTTTGGGACCAGCGAGATGCCCATTATTCGAACAGGTCGCAAAAGGAGGCGGCATGGCGGAGAATCTGTGGGCAGATGTTCCCTGATTTTGGCGACAGATCTAGGGAGGACCAAGAGCGCATCAGTAAGTTAAATAATGAAAACACTTGCAAAATTTTCTTACTACTCTGTATGTACCAACACCAATGTCATATAATGTCCCTCTACCCTTACATTGTCCCAAAGCTGAATTGCTATACAACACTTTACAATGTTTAAATACACAGTGTTATGTGACTACAGAAACAACATCACAATATTGGCATCCAGGGTCGGACTGGCCCACCGGAGGATTCTCCGGTGGGCCCTGGCATCTGGGGGGCCCTGGCACCTGCTGGCATACAGGTGCCAGTTGCCTAGGGCCCCCGCTGCTCCAGGGGTCCCCAGCCGGTGGCGTGTCGCTAATATCGGCACACCACGTAGCTGCCATGGGGGCCCCGTGCCAGCAGAGCAGCAGCGGGTGACAGGAGGCAGGAGCACCTTTCCCCGCTGCTAAAGAGAAATGAATATTCACTGCTTCCCACGCCCACATGGGCATGGGAAGCAGTGAATATCATTACTTACCTGTCACCCGTTCCACCGCTGAGCGCCACTGTGTCCTCGCGTCCTCTCTTGCTGCGATGTTCTGGCAGAGGGCGCGATGACGTCATTAGTGTGCGCCGCTCCCTCTGCCTGAGCATTCACTGCCGGAGGACCGAAGACAGCGGCGCTCAGCGGTGAAGCGCGTGACAGGTAAATCAGGTGCCGGGCCCTGAGCCAGCGGTGACACCGGCACCTGTCCCCCATAGCGCGCCGGTGCCCCCGCCTGCTCAGGACACCAGCACCTGGCCCCCAGCGACGAGAGGTGAGTATGTCTTTTTTTGCAGCAGCTGCGGCCGCATAAAGGGGCCTATTCAATGCAGCATCTATGGGGGCACAGTCTGTGGAGCATCTATGGGGGCATAATCTATGGTGGCATAATCTGTGGAGCATCTATGGGGGCATAATCTGTGGAGCATCTATGGGGGCATAATCTGTGGAGCATCTATGGGGGCATAATCTGTGGAGCATCTATGGGGGTATAATCTGGAGCATTTATGGGGCCATAATCTATGGAGCATTTATGGGGGCACAATCTATGGAGCTTCTATAGGGGCATAATCTATGGAGCATATATGGGGCATAATCTATGGAGCATCTATGGGGGCATAATCTAAGGAGCATTTATGGGGGCACAATCTATGGAGCTTCTATGGGGGCATAATCTGTGGAGCTATGGGGGCATAATCTAAGGAGCATAATATCACGGTGAGAATTGCAAGAGAACTCACCAGTGAAATCTCCCGGAAGACGTGTGGAGAAGAAAGCTTCAGGCTCCTAGGAACGCAGGGTGAGCAAGGCAGGAGAGAGATGGTTTCAGGGCCTGAATCACCTGACAGTTGAGGGGCGTGGCTTCAGCTCCAGGGAGCTAGAAGCTGAGGGAAAACTGGAAAGGTAACTACGGGACAGAGTTACCCAGGGGCACAGACAGAGACGTAAATCTGAACAAGCCAAGGTCAATGCACGAGAAGACAGTATAGTACCAAGGATGAGACAGAACGGATAGTCGGGGCCAGGCAAAGGTCAAAACCAAACAGACAGCGAAGGTACAGAAACAGAATCCACAAGCAGTATCCAGAGAACAGACCGAGTCAAAACCAAAGTATCAGGCAAACCAGAACACAGCACAAACACACTCAGGGTCAACACACTCTGCCAAGGGCGAAAGTATAACTGACGGGGATTGTAGCTTCCTAGGGCTATAAGAAGCTCTCCCCGAACCAAGGAGAGGCCACAATAATAAGCCCCAGGTGTGCAGGTAAGAGCTTGCACTGGGATAAAAACCTTAACCCCTAGCGTGCAGGTCAACCCTGCACTGGGATCATGACAGTACCCCCCTCTCAACGGGGGGCCTCTGGACCCCCAGGCTTGCCCGGGAACCTGGCATGGAAAGCCCGAACCAGGCGATCCGCATGCATCAAACGGGCCGGCACCCAGGATCTGTCCTCCGGTCCATACCCCTTCCAATGAACCAGGTACTGTACCGACCGCTGCACCAACCTGGAGTCAACGATATGATCAATCTCATATTCCATGTGTCCCTCAACCAAAACAGGAGGAGCAGCGGACTCAGGCTCCCCCCGGACTGCCTCAAAAGGTTTCAGTAGGGATTTATGGAAGACATTAGGGATCTTGAATGAGACTGGAAGACACAACCTGTAAGCCACTGGATTGATCTTTTCCACAATCTTGTATGGGCCAATGAACTTGGGGCCCAACTTGGCTGATGGAACCTTCAACTTAATGTTTCGCGTGGAGAGCCAAACTTTCTCTCCAACCCGAAACATAGGACCTGGTGTTCTTTTCCTGTCAGCGAAAAACTTGTACCTGCCTTGAGACCTGGATATATACTGCTGGACCTCCGCCCATGTATTCTTTAATCGCTGAACAGACCCCTCTGCCCCTGGACACCCAGAATCCAAACGAGAAAACTCACCAAAATGAGGGCTAAAACCATAATTGATCAGGAAAGGAGACATACCAGTAGATTGGCTCACCCGACTATTGAAGGCGAATTCCGCCAAAGGCAGTACATCACACCAGTCATTCTGTCTTGCAGAAGTCAGACATCTGAGGATCTGTTCCAGAGCCTGATTAGTGCGTTCCGTCTGACCATTGCTCTCAGGATGGTATGCAGATGAAAAAGACAGAGACATGCCCAATTTCTTGCAAAAAGCACGCCAAAACTTTGCCACAAACTGCACTCCACGATCAGACACCACATTCAGGGGTACCCCATGCAACCGGATAACATGCTGTACAAACAATCTGGACAAAGTCTCAGCTGAGGGTAGTGCGGATAAGGGTACAAAATGAGCCTGCTTCGAAAACCTGTCCACCACTACCCATACCACCGTATTGCCCTTGGATGGAGGAAGATTAGTAATAAAATCCATGGACAAGTGAGTCCATGGCCTTTCGGGAACTGCCAAGGGCATCAGTTCCCCAGCCGGCCGGCTATGTGAGTTTTTAGAACGAGCGCAGACCCCACAACCAGAAACAAATTTTTTTATGTCAGAGCTAAGAGTAGGCCACCAAAAGATCCTAGCCACCGCCCGACGTGTGGCAGATATACCAGGGTGAGCACTGAGCTTGGATTCATGGAACTCCTGGAGGAGTTTAAGCCGAAGCTGCTCTGGGACAAACAACTTACCCCCTGGCTTGGCAGCAGGGGCCAGAGACTGGGCCCCCTCAATCTCCTGTTCCAACTCAGACGAGACCCCTGCCAACACAACCCCAGGGTGAAGAATGGAGGAAGGTGGCTCAGGGGGAGACACCGGATGAAAACTGCGAGATAAGGCATCAGCCTTGATATTCTTTGACCCCGGACGAAACGTAATAGTAAACTGAAAACGGGAAAAAAAAGTGACCAACGGGCCTGTCTGGGCGTTAGTCTCTTAGCAGACTCAATATAAGATAAATTTTTGTGGTCGGTAATCAGAGTAACCGAGTGACTGGCCCCCCTCCAAAAAGTGCTTCCATTCTTCAAACGCTAACTTGACCGCAAGAAGCTCTCTATTGCCAGCATCGTAATTCCTCTCAGCAGCAGAGAATTTCCTGGAAAAAAAAGCACAAGTTCTGAGGTTGGTCAGAATGGCAGGACCTTGGGACAACACAGCACCCACCCCCACCTCAGAGGCGTCCACTTCCACAATAAATGGTTTGGACGGATCTGGCTGTACCAACACCGGAGCAGTCATAAAGCATTTTTTCAGACTGGCAAAGGCCTCTTTTGCGAGCGAGGACCAATTTTTCACATCCGCACCTTTGCATGTTAAATCTGTGAGTGGTTTGACCACCTGCGAAAACCCCCGAATAAATTTGCGGTAGTAATTGGCGAACCCCAAGAAGCGCTGGAGCCCTTTAAGATCTCGGGGTTGTACCCAATCCGCAATGGCCTGCACCTTCTTGGGGTCCATACGAAAACCCTCACAGGACACAATCAATCCCAAAAAAGATAATTCTTGAACAAAAAACACACACTTCTCCAATTTAGCAAACAGATGATTTTCCCTAAGTTTTTGGAGAACAGTTCGTACATGATTCATATGAGAATGACTGTCGGGGGAATATATTAGAATATCATCTAAGTAGATAACAACAAAACGACCAATGAGATCAGAAAACACTACATTGATGAAATTCTGAAATATGGCGGGAGCATTGGTAAGACCAAACGGCATGACTAAATTTTCAAAAAGTCCCTCGGACGTGAGGAACGCAGTTTTCCATTCATCCCCCTTCCTGACCCTTATCAAATTATATGCTCCCCGAAGATCCAGTTTAGAGAACCATTTTGCCCCTGATAGTTGGTTACATAAATCAGGAATCAACGGAAGGGGATACGTATTTCGTACAGTAATCTTATTTAGTTCACGAAAGTCGAGACAGGGACGTAGACCGCCATCTTTTTTCTTCACAAAAAAGAACCCCGCCGCCACAGGTGAAACTGAGGGACGTATGTGTCCCTTGCGAAGACTTTCTGCAATATAATCCTTCATAGCTAAGCGCTCAGGTCCAGACAAATTAAACAGGCGGGCTTTAGGTAGTTTAGCCCCCGGGACTAGCTCGATGGCGCAGTCAAAGGGTCTATGTGGCGGCAACGTCTCGGCCTCGCTTTCTGAGAACACATCTTCGAAGTCTTTCAGGTACTCCGGAATACCTTCCAGCTCGACAGATGACACAGACACAGATTTAACAGGTTTATCCAGCAGTGCAGATTCATAACATAACTTAGAATCATTAAATCCCCATTGAACAATCTCCCCCGTTTTCCAGTTAATAACTGGGTTATGGCGTTGTCACCAGGGCATGCCCAACACCAACCCTGCTGGTAGATGGTCCAGAACTAAACAACTTAATTTTTCCTCGTGAGCAGCGCCCACTCTGAGCGAAAACAAGTCAGACATAAAGAGAATTCCCTCTTTTGTGAGGGGGGAGGAGTCAATGGCCACCACCTTGATCGGAGCCTTAAGCCTAGCTGTCCCTATCTTGCAGCGTGTGACCAATTGAGAGTCAATCAGATTGATGGATGACCCACAGTCCACAAAGGCTGTAGAGGAAAAAGAATAACCGTCCACTAACAGTTCCACATGAAGCAACACCTTAGAGAATGAGGAAAAGTGTACCTGAGGGTCTGAGTAGTCTCCTCGCTGACTACCCAGACCTAGTCGTTTCCCGCCGACCGGGTTGAGGACGGGCAGACAGGACACTCCTTTTTCCAATGTCCAGCTTTACCGCAGTAAAAGCACAACTGTTCTTCCCGACGGCGTTTTCTCTCCTTTTCCTTCAGAGTGATAGCGCCCACGTCCATGGGCTCAGAGACAGTCTCTTTTCCACTGGGGAACAATGTAGTCTCCACCTGCATCACCCCCCTGGCCCGCAACCTGCGGTCCATCCGGACGGCCTGGGTCATGGCGTTCTCGAGAGAGTTAGATGGGGGGTGTAACGCCAAGGCATCCTGCAGCCGCTCGGACAAGCCTCTGCGAAATAGTCCTCGGAGGGCGGCGTCCTCCCAAGAAATCTCTGCAGCCCAGCGGCGGAACTCAGTACAAAACCACTCGGCCGAGTGCTTCCCCTGACAGACGCTCATCACCATGTCCTCTGCCAATCGCACTCGGTCAGGCTCATCGTATATGTGCCCGAGGGCCTCAAAGAATGCATTCACCGACACTCTCTCAGGGGCAGTGGGAGGAAGGGAAAATGCCCATGCTTGTGGGGACCCTCTTAATAAAGACATGATGACCCCTACCCTCTGACTTTCATCCCCAGAGGACCGTGGTCTCAAACTAAAAAAAAGTTTGCAACCCTCCATGAAGATCCTAAACTCCTTTTTGTTCCCAGAAAAGAAGTCAGGCAGTTTAACAGGTGGTTCTGATGACACCAGCGCAACATCACTCGCCATAGCCCTCAGAGAACCAGCAGATAAAGCCCCCTGCACAGACTCAGAAACCTGCCGCTGTGAACACGACAGCACAACATCACTCGCCATAGCCCTCAGAGAACCAGCAGATAAAGCCCCCTGCACAGTCTCAGAAACCTGCCGCTGTGAACACGACAGCGCTTGCTGTTCCAGAGATAAATCCTGAAACATCCGACTCAGATTTTTCATCTGTTCGGACAGCGACTGTATGGGATCCATAACTCTCTGCACAACCTGCGCCCCAAACACAGCCGTGAAGCAAAAAAAAAAAAACTTAGTGGTCAGTTATAATATCACGGTGAGGATTGCAAGAGAACTCACCAGTGCAATCTCCCGGAAGACGTGTGGAGAAGAAAGCTTCAGGCTCCTAGGAACGCAGGGTGAGCAAGGCAGGAGAGAGATGGTTTCAGGGCCTGAATCACCTGACAGTTGAGGGGCGTGGCTTCAGCTCCAGGGAGCTAGAAGCTGAGGGAAAACTCCTGGAAAGGTAACTACGGGACAGAGTTACCCAGGGGCACAGACAGAGACGTAAATCTGAACAAGCCAAGGTCAATGCACGAGAAGACAGTATAGTACCAAGGATGAGACAGAACGGATAGTCAGGGCCAGGCAGAGGTCAAAACCAAACAGACAGCGAAGGTACAGAAACAGAATCCACAAGCAGTATCCAGAGAACAGACCGAGTCAAAACCAAAGTATCAGGCAAACCAGAACACAGTACAAACACACTCAGGGGTCAACACACTCTGCCAAGGGCGAAAGTATAACTGACAGGGATTGGAGCTTCTCAGGGCTATAAGAAGCTCTCCCCGAACCAAGGAGAGGCCACAATAATAAGCCCCAGGTGTGCAGGTAAGAGCTTGCACTGGGATAAAAACCTTAACCCCTAGCGTGCAGGTCAACCCTGCACTGGGATCATGACACATCTATGGGGGGATAATTTATGGGGGCATAATCTATGGAGCATCTATAGGGGCATAATCTATGGGGGCACAATCTATGGACCTTCTATGGAGGCATAATCTAAGGAGCATCTATGGGGGCACAACCTATGGAGCTTCTATGAAGGCATAATCTAAGGAGCATCTATGGGGGCACAATCTATGGAGCTTCTATGGGGGCATAATCTAAGTAGCTTCTATGGGGGCATAATCTAAGGAGCATTTATGGGGGCATAATCTATGGAGCATCTATAGGGGCATAATCTATGGGGGCACAATCTATGGAGCTTCTATGGGGGCACAATCTATGGAGCTTCTATGGGGCATAATCTAAGGAGCATCTATGGGGGCACAATATATGGATGTCATGTGTGCATTGCCACGAAGATCGTCGCGGTTGCACATTTTGACTTCTCACAGCTGAGCTGCTGATTCTTTGTGTTTGGCAGCTAGGGAGTTAATTCTGTCTGTGCTCGGTGCTGGGACTGGGTGCAGTTTCTCCCGGCTGCAATTGATTATTTGTTGATTGGTTTCCTTTAAATTCCTGGTTGTCTGCTTGGGGAGTTGCCAGTGAAACCTTCATGCAGACCACAGATAGGAATGAATCTGTATAGACTTTAGTTGTGAGCTCCTTAGTTGTTCTAAGCTCAACTTGGTTAGAGTTTATTTCCCAGACCATTTATGTTCCTTTGGTGTTTGAGTGTGTATGCAAGCGAGTGTTATCCTGTCTGTCTTATATGTCTAATCTGTGTATTTAGCTGAGATCAGCCCATATCCCTTTGGTGGTAGTCAGGATCCTTCTTAGGACTGATTACAGGGTTCAGGGTCTGATAGGAGACAGGGTTAGGTTGGAGACTTGGACCTCTGAACCATTATCAGTACCTCCAAGGTGAGGGATTAGTTAGGACCCCAGTTTAGGGTCAGGTTAGATCCCGGTCCACCTCTTTCCTGTTTCAGCTCATCAAGTCCTCAAAATTAACCCTGAGTTCAGCAGATATCGTGTCAGGTAAATCTATTCTATACTTACATGCTGATGTTGCTATACTAGTTGTTGTATAGAGTGTTGTTCCTGTATTAATAGTTTACTGACATTGTATACATATCATTAGACAGCGTGACATTTTCACTGGCCATAAAAATTATCTCCAGTTACCATGGATCCAGTAGCCCAGCTGGCTCTGCAGTTGCAGGGATTATCCATGGAGCTGACGGACATTAAGTCCAAAGTTTTGTCTCCCCTGGAGCAAACCAGAGTTGAACCTAAAGTAGCTCTCCCGGACAGGTTCACTGGTGGGCGAGACAAATTTTTCACCTTCCGGGAGGCATGTAAATTGTATTTTCGGCTTCGGCCTCGATCATCAGGGAGTGAGGAGCAGAGAGTGGGAATTGTTATCTCACTTCTGCAAGGGGACCCTCAATCCTGGGCATTTTCCCTTCCTCCGGGATCCCCAGCTGTAGCGCTTCCCACGGCTGTGGGGCGCCGGGACATGGCATAGCTTGCCTAGCTAGCCAATGCTCCCACGCCGCCAGTCCACGACGACGTGAGGCATGGGTCCCAGATGATGAGAATGTGGACCCACTGGACCACGGAGGGAGACCCGGGCCTGCCCAGACTAGGGAAGGGCAGCGACCGGGATCCGTGGCAGCTGAGCATGTGGGCAAGGTGGCGACCTGCAGGACTAGACAACACCGCACAACTTCAGGTAAGAAGAAACATAAAGTTTACTTAAAGAAACACAGTACATAAAACAGAACATAAGACCGGGCTCCCGATTCCGCACATCAGAGAAGGGTACACGACTCAGGATCACAGACGAGTGCTGGAGGACATCACGGGTAGATGCAGTCCAGGGTTATCTGGCACGGGCATACTTGGACGGCCTCTCTCTCAGGCCTTAGGCGTAGCACAGGCTCAGCAGGAGAACATCAGACACCGACCTCAGACAGACTTCAGACGATGGCGGGGTCATCACGGGTTGATGAAGTCCAGGATCATCTGGCACGGGCATACTGGTATGGCCTCACTCTCAGGCCTCGGGCGTAGCACAGGCTCAGCAGGAGAACATCAGACACCGGCCCAGGACGAACGTCAGACGATGGCGGGGTCATCACGGGTTGATGAAGTCCAGGGTCATCTGGCACGGGCATACTAGGACGGCCTCTCTCTCAGGCCTCAGGCGTAGCACAGGCTCAGCAGGAGAACATCAGACACCGACCCAGGACAGACGTCATCACAGGGTAGACCAAGGAGGAACCGGCAGGACAGGCAGGTTGTCACGGCAAGTGACCAAGGCAGTCTCTGGGACAGGCAGGTTGTCACAGCAAGTGACCAGGCAGTCTCTGGGACAGGCAGGTTGTCACGGCTAGTGACCAGGGCAATCTCTGGGACAGGCAGGTTGTCACGGCAAGTGACCAGGGCAGGCAGGTTGTCACGGCAAGTGACCAGGCAGGCAGGTTGTCACGGCAAGTGACCAGGCAGGCAGGTTGTCACGGCAAGTGACCAGGGCAGGCAGTTTGTCACGGCAAGTGACCAGGCAGGCAGGTTGTCACGGCAAGTGACCAGGCAGTCTCTGGGACAGGCAGGTTGTCACGGAAAGTGACCAGACAGTCTCTAGACAGGCAGGTTGTCACAGTAAGTGACCAGGCAGTCTCTAGACAGGCAGGTATATACGACCTGATATGGTGGAGCCTCCAGGTAGGCTGCAGTCGGATGGCAGATGATCGCTCCCAGGTGAGCAGGCAAGAGCCGGGGATCTCTGCAGATGATGTCCGAACTTCCGGATGGAGCTGCAGTCGGATGGCAGATGATCGCTCCTAGGTGAGCAGGCAAGAGCCGGGGATCTCTGCAGATGACGTCCGAACCTCTGGAAGGAACTGCAGACGGATCACGGACTGGGTCTCAGGGAGTCAGGAACACGGACAGGAACATGGATTGAATCACAGGAACACGGACTGGAACACAGGCCTCGGACTCCGGACATCTGGCACCGATCAGCAGGCTCCGGACATCTGGCAATGATCGGCAGGATCCGGACATCAGGCAAGAAGGATAGGATCCGGACATCTGGAAGTGGTCGTCGGACATCGGACATCAGGCCATGGTCATCAGGCATAGGATCCGGACATCTGGCAGCGACCTGAAAAGGAACCCCAGCGGTCTGGTGCAAGCCCCGCCAGGCTCAACGGGAGCTGGCCGGGGATTGCACAGAGGCTGAGCACAGAGTAACAGAAACTCAGCACACACCGGACTCCTCCTTCCAAGATGAACTCAGGTTATATAGCAAGGATTCACAGTCACTGGCACAGGGTTCTGGACACAGCAGGATTTCAGGAACATAACACAGAGGACACAGTTCAGAAAGTCAGGTACAGGATGCGATCTAAGATCAGGGGTTCAGGTAATTAGACACAGCAGGAACAGGCCTGGATATACAGCCTCCAGGAACGGCGATCTGGGTAATCAGCCCCCAGCATAGGCGGAAACACAAGACACAATTCAGACATTCAGGTACCGGGTTTGATCCAGGATCAGGGAACAAGACACAGCAGGAACAGGGAATCAGCTCTCCAGAGCTGATCAACTTCAGAGCAGGAGCTGAACACACAACCACATACGGCTAGGTTCAGGGATTCAGTGTGGATTCAATGCGAAGCTCTGGCAACGCCCACTAGGGCTGGGGAACTTTATATATGAGCTGCTTCACAGCGATAGGCTGGAGCAGTAATTCTAGTAAACACCCAATCCACATAAAAGCAGGACAGGTGTGGGCCGCGCACCCTATGCAGAGCCAGACAGCACAACACAGAGGGAACCCAACAATGGCTGCTGCCAACCACGCAGTAAGTCATGCACCACTGCAGAGGACTTTGCAAGCTACGGACGGCTTTCACAGCAAGTCAGGAACCGCACATGCGGGCGGTCATGCAAAGCAGCGGAGCCACTCACGCAAGTACAGGTACGCAGCAGAGCCGGGAACTGAGCAGCATCCATATAGGTAACAGACAACAGTATCCCAGCTGGTTAGGGGGAAAGGAGCAAAAGGGTTAATGCAAAAAACATGCAAAGTAACGCTGGAAAACAAAGTACAGACAATACCAGCGTTACAGTATCCCCCCCTCAGGCCCCCTCTTCTGAAGACCCAAGTAAAAAAAAATTCCCCAGAAAAATTCACTTGGGTTTGGCGGTAAGTCCCATAGTTCACAATATGGCAGCAGAGTTAATAGCTCGAAAAGTCCGAACCGCTGACCAAGCGGGGAATCGAGCCATCTAGTCCACTTACCCTGTGGGGACCAAGTAGTCTAGTTCACACATCAGGTGGAGCTTGGAGAAAGTCCTGCAGACTGCACATGCTCAGCGGAGTCCATGGCCAGAGCTTACTGTAGCGCTTCCCACGGCTGTGGGGCGCCGGGACATGGCATAGCTTGCCTAGCTAGCCAATGCTCCCACGCCGCCAGTCCACGACGACGTGAGGCATGGGTCCCAGATGATGAGAATGTGGACCCACTGGACCACGGAGGGAGACCCGGGCCTGCCCAGACTAGGGAAGGGCAGCGACCGGGATCCGTGGCAGCTGAGCATGTGGGCAAGGTGGCGACCTGCAGGACTAGACAACACCGCACAACTTCAGGTAAGAAGAAACATAAAGTTTACTTAAAGAAACACAGTACATAAAACAGAACATAAGACCGGGCTCCCGATTCCGCACATCAGAGAAGGGTACACGACTCAGGATCACAGACGAGTGCTGGAGGACATCACGGGTAGATGCAGTCCAGGGTTATCTGGCACGGGCATACTTGGACGGCCTCTCTCTCAGGCCTTAGGCGTAGCACAGGCTCAGCAGGAGAACATCAGACACCGACCTCAGACAGACTTCAGACGATGGCGGGGTCATCACGGGTTGATGAAGTCCAGGATCATCTGGCACGGGCATACTGGTATGGCCTCACTCTCAGGCCTCGGGCGTAGCACAGGCTCAGCAGGAGAACATCAGACACCGGCCCAGGACGAACGTCAGACGATGGCGGGGTCATCACGGGTTGATGAAGTCCAGGGTCATCTGGCACGGGCATACTAGGACGGCCTCTCTCTCAGGCCTCAGGCGTAGCACAGGCTCAGCAGGAGAACATCAGACACCGACCCAGGACAGACGTCATCACAGGGTAGACCAAGGAGGAACCGGCAGGACAGGCAGGTTGTCACGGCAAGTGACCAAGGCAGTCTCTGGGACAGGCAGGTTGTCACAGCAAGTGACCAGGCAGTCTCTGGGACAGGCAGGTTGTCACGGCTAGTGACCAGGGCAATCTCTGGGACAGGCAGGTTGTCACGGCAAGTGACCAGGGCAGGCAGGTTGTCACGGCAAGTGACCAGGCAGGCAGGTTGTCACGGCAAGTGACCAGGCAGGCAGGTTGTCACGGCAAGTGACCAGGGCAGGCAGTTTGTCACGGCAAGTGACCAGGCAGGCAGGTTGTCACGGCAAGTGACCAGGCAGTCTCTGGGACAGGCAGGTTGTCACGGAAAGTGACCAGACAGTCTCTAGACAGGCAGGTTGTCACAGTAAGTGACCAGGCAGTCTCTAGACAGGCAGGTATATACGACCTGATATGGTGGAGCCTCCAGGTAGGCTGCAGTCGGATGGCAGATGATCGCTCCCAGGTGAGCAGGCAAGAGCCGGGATCTCTGCAGATGATGTCCGAACTTCCGGATGGAGCTGCAGTCGGATGGCAGATGATCGCTCCTAGGTGAGCAGGCAAGAGCCGGGGATCTCTGCAGATGACGTCCGAACCTCTGGAAGGAACTGCAGACGGATCACGGACTGGGTCTCAGGGAGTCAGGAACACGGACAGGAACATGGATTGAATCACAGGAACACGGACTGGAACACAGGCCTCGGACTCCGGACATCTGGCACCGATCAGCAGGCTCCGGACATCTGGCAATGATCGGCAGGATCCGGACATCAGGCAAGAAGGATAGGATCCGGACATCTGGAAGTGGTCGTCGGACATCGGACATCAGGCCATGGTCATCAGGCATAGGATCCGGACATCTGGCAGCGACCTGAAAAGGAACCCCAGCGGTCTGGTGCAAGCCCCGCCAGGCTCAACGGGAGCTGGCCGGGGATTGCACAGAGGCTGAGCACAGAGTAACAGAAACTCAGCACACACCGGACTCCTCCTTCCAAGATGAACTCAGGTTATATAGCAAGGATTCACAGTCACTGGCACAGGGTTCTGGACACAGCAGGATTTCAGGAACATAACACAGAGGACACAGTTCAGAAAGTCAGGTACAGGATGCGATCTAAGATCAGGGGTTCAGGTAATTAGACACAGCAGGAACAGGCCTGGATATACAGCCTCCAGGAACGGCGATCTGGGTAATCAGCCCCCAGCATAGGCGGAAACACAAGACACAATTCAGACATTCAGGTACCGGGTTTGATCCAGGATCAGGGAACAAGACACAGCAGGAACAGGGAATCAGCTCTCCAGAGCTGATCAACTTCAGAGCAGGAGCTGAACACACAACCACATACGGCTAGGTTCAGGGATTCAGTGTGGATTCAATGCGAAGCTCTGGCAACGCCCACTAGGGCTGGGGAACTTTATATATGAGCTGCTTCACAGCGATAGGCTGGAGCAGTAATTCTAGTAAACACCCAATCCACATAAAAGCAGGACAGGTGTGGGCCGCGCACCCTATGCAGAGCCAGACAGCACAACACAGAGGGAACCCAACAATGGCTGCTGCCAACCACGCAGTAAGTCATGCACCACTGCAGAGGACTTTGCAAGCTACGGACGGCTTTCACAGCAAGTCAGGAACCGCACATGCGGGCGGTCATGCAAAGCAGCGGAGCCACTCACGCAAGTACGGGTACGCAGCAGAGCCGGGAACTGAGCAGCATCCATATAGGTAACAGACAACAGTATCCCAGCTGGTTAGGGGGAAAGGAGCAAAAGGGTTAATGCAAAAAAACATGCAAAGTAACGCTGGAAAACAAAGTACAGACAATACCAGCGTTACAGTATCCCCCTCCTCAGGCCCCCTCTTCTGAAGACCCAAGTAAAAAAAAATTCCCCAGAAAAATTCACTTGGGTTTGGCGGTAAGTCCCATAGTTCACAATATGGCAGCAGAGTTAATAGCTCGAAAAGTCCGAACCGCTGACCAAGCGGGGAATCGAGCCATCTAGTCCACTTACCCTGTGGGGACCAAGTAGTCTAGTTCACACATCAGGTGGAGCTTGGAGAAAGTCCTGCAGACTGCACATGCTCAGCGGAGTCCATGGCCAGAGCTTACTGTAGCGCTTCCCACGGCTGTGGGGCGCCGGGACATGGCATAGCTTGCCTAGCTAGCCAATGCTCCCACGCCGCCAGTCCACGACGACGTGAGGCATGGGTCCCAGATGATGAGAATGTGGACCCACTGGACCACGGAGGGAGACCCGGGCCTGCCCAGACTAGGGAAGGGCAGCGACCGGGATCCGTGGCAGCTGAGCATGTGGGCAAGGTGGCGACCTGCAGGACTAGACAACACCGCACAACTTCAGGTAAGAAGAAACATAAAGTTTACTTAAAGAAACACAGTACATAAAACAGAACATAAGACCGGGCTCCCGATTCCGCACATCAGAGAAGGGTACACGACTCAGGATCACAGACGAGTGCTGGAGGACATCACGGGTAGATGCAGTCCAGGGTTATCTGGCACGGGCATACTTGGACGGCCTCTCTCTCAGGCCTTAGGCGTAGCACAGGCTCAGCAGGAGAACATCAGACACCGACCTCAGACAGACTTCAGACGATGGCGGGGTCATCACGGGTTGATGAAGTCCAGGATCATCTGGCACGGGCATACTAGTATGGCCTCACTCTCAGGCCTCGGGCGTAGCACAGGCTCAGCAGGAGAACATCAGACACCGGCCCAGGACGAACGTCAGACGATGGCGGGGTCATCACGGGTTGATGAAGTCCAGGGTCATCTGGCACGGGCATACTAGGACGGCCTCTCTCTCAGGCCTCAGGCGTAGCACAGGCTCAGCAGGAGAACATCAGACACCGACCCAGGACAGACGTCATCACAGGGTAGACCAAGGAGGAACCGGCAGGACAGGCAGGTTGTCACGGCAAGTGACCAAGGCAGTCTCTGGGACAGGCAGGTTGTCACAGCAAGTGACCAGGCAGTCTCTGGGACAGGCAGGTTGTCACAGCAAGTGACCAGGCAGTCTCTGGGACAGGCAGGTTGTCACGGCTAGTGACCAGGGCAATCTCTGGGACAGGCAGGTTGTCACGGCAAGTGACCAGGGCAGGCAGGTTGTCACGGCAAGTGACCAGGCAGGCAGGTTGTCACGGCAAGTGACCAGGCAGCAGGTTGTCACGGCAAGTGCCAGGCAGGCAGTTGTCACGGCAAGTGACCAGGCAGGCAGTTGTCACGGCAAGTGACCAGGCAGGCAGGTTGTCACGGCAAGTGACCAGGCAGTCCTGGACAGGCAGGTTGTCACGGAAAGTGACCAGACAGTCTCTAGACAGGCAGGTTGTCACAGTAAGTGACCAGGCAGTCTCTAGACAGGCAGGTATATACGACCTGATATGGTGGAGCCTCCAGGTAGGCTGCAGTCGGATGGCAGATGATCGCTCCCAGGTGAGCAGGCAAGAGCCGGGGATCTCTGCAGATGATGTCCGAACTTCCGGATGGAGCTGCAGTCGGATGGCAGATGATCGCTCCTAGGTGAGCAGGCAAGAGCCGGGGATCTCTGCAGATGACGTCCGAACCTCTGGAAGGAACTGCAGACGGATCACGGACTGGGTCTCAGGGAGTCAGGAACACGGACAGGAACATGGATTGAATCACAGGAACACGGACTGGAACACAGGCCTCGGACTCCGGACATCTGGCACCGATCAGCAGGCTCCGGACATCTGGCAATGATCGGCAGGATCCGGACATCAGGCAAGAAGGATAGGATCCGGACATCTGGAAGTGGTCGTCGGACATCGGACATCAGGCCATGGTCATCAGGCATAGGATCCGGACATCTGGCAGTGACCTGAAAAGGAACCCCAGCGGTCTGGTGCAAGCCCCGCCAGGCTCAACGGGAGCTGGCCGGGGATTGCACAGAGGCTGAGCACAGAGTAACAGAAACTCAGCACACACCGGACTCCTCCTTCCAAGATGAACTCAGGTTATATAGCAATGATTCACAGTCACTGGCACAGGGTTCTGGACACAGCAGGATTTCAGGAACATAACACAGAGGACACAGTTCAGAAAGTCAGGTACAGGATGCGATCTAAGATCAGGGGTTCAGGTAATTAGACACAGCAGGAACAGGCCTGGATATACAGCCTCCAGGAACGGCGATCTGGGTAATCAGCCCCCAGCATAGGCGGAAACACAAGACACAATTCAGACATTCAGGTACCGGGTTTGATCCAGGATCAGGGAACAAGACACAGCAGGAACAGGGAATCAGCTCTCCAGAGCTGATCAACTTCAGAGCAGGAGCTGAACACACAACCACATACGGCTAGGTTCAGGGATTCAGTGTGGATTCAATGCGAAGCTCTGGCAACGCCCACTAGGGCTGGGGAACTTTATATATGAGCTGCTTCACAGCGATAGGCTGGAGCAGTAATTCTAGTAAACACCCAATCCACATAAAAGCAGGACAGGTGTGGGCCGCGCCCCCTATGCAGAGCCAGACAGCACAACACAGAGGGAACCCAACAATGGCTGCTGCCAACCACGCAGTAAGTCATGCACCACTGCAGAGGACTTTGCAAGCTACGGACGGCTTTCACAGCAAGTCAGGAACCGCACATGCGGGCGGTCATGCAAAGCAGCGGAGCCACTCACGCAAGTACGGGTACGCAGCAGAGCCGGGAACTGAGCAGCATCCATATAGGTAACAGACAACAGTATCCCAGCTGGTTAGGGGGAAAGGAGCAAAAGGGTTAATGCAAAAAACATGCAAAGTAACGCTGGAAAACAAAGTACAGACAATACCAGCGTTACAGTATCCCCCTCCTCAGGCCCCCTCTTCTGAAGACCCAAGTAAAAAAAAAATTCCCCAGAAAAATTCACTTGGGTTTGGCGGTAAGTCCCATAGTTCACAATATGGCAGCAGAGTTAATAGCTCGAAAAGTCCGAACCGCTGACCAAGCGGGGAATCGAGCCATCTAGTCCACTTACCCTGTGGGGACCAAGTAGTCTAGTTCACACATCAGGTGGAGCTTGGAGAAAGTCCTGCAGACCGCACATGCTCAGCGGAGTCCATGGCCAGAGCTTACTGTAGCGCTTCCCACGGCTGTGGGGCGCCGGGACATGGCATAGCTTGCCTAGCTAGCCAATGCTCCCACGCCGCCAGTCCACGACGACGTGAGGCATGGGTCCCAGATGATGAGAATGTGGATCCACTGGACCACGGAGGGAGACCCGGGCCTGCCCAGACTAGGGAAGGGCAGCGACCGGGATCCGTGGCAGCTGAGCATGTGGGCAAGGTGGCGACCTGCAGGACTAGACAACACCGCACAACTTCAGGTAAGAAGAAACATAAAGTTTACTTAAAGAAACACAGTACATAAAACAGAACATAAGACCGGGCTCCCGATTCCGCACATCAGAGAAGGGTACACGACTCAGGATCACAGACGAGTGCTGGAAGACATCACGGGTAGATGCAGTCCAGGGTTATCTGGCACGGGCATACTTGGACGGCCTCTCTCTCAGGCCTTAGGCGTAGCACAGGCTCAGCAGGAGAACATCAGACACCGACCTCAGACAGACTTCAGACGATGGCGGGGTCATCACGGGTTGATGAAGTCCAGGATCATCTGGCACGGGCATACTAGTATGGCCTCACTCTCAGGCCTCGGGCGTAGCACAGGCTCAGCAGGAGAACATCAGACACCGGCCCAGGACGAACGTCAGACGATGGCGGGGTCATCACGGGTTGATGAAGTCCAGGGTCATCTGGCACGGGCATACTAGGACGGCCTCTCTCTCAGGCCTCAGGCGTAGCACAGGCTCAGCAGGAGAACATCAGACACCGACCCAGGACAGACGTCATCACGGGTAGACCAAGGAGGAACCGGCAGGACAGGCAGGTTGTCACGGCAAGTGACCAAGGCAGTCTCTGGACAGGCAGGTTGTCACAGCAAGTGACCAGGCAGTCTCTGGGACAGGCAGGTTGTCACGGCTAGTGACCAGGGCAATCTCTGGGACAGGCAGGTTGTCACGGCAAGTGACCAGGGCAGGCAGGTTGTCACGGCAAGTGACCAGGCAGGCAGGTTGTCACGGCAAGTGACCAGGCAGGCAGGTTGTCACGGCAAGTGACCAGGGCAGGCAGTTTGTCACGGCAAGTGACCAGGCAGGCAGGTTGTCACGGCAAGTGACCAGGCAGTCTCTGGGACAGGCAGGTTGTCACGGAAAGTGACCAGCAGTCTCTAGACAGGCAGGTTGTCACAGTAAGTGACCAGGCAGTCTCTAGACAGGCAGGTATATACGACCTGATATGGTGGAGCCTCCAGGTAGGCTGCAGTCGGATGGCAGATGATCGCTCCCAGGTGAGCAGGCAAGAGCCGGGGATCTCTGCAGATGATGTCCGAACATTCCGGATGGAAGGCTGCAGTCGGATGGCAGATGATCGCTCACTAGGTGAGCAGGCAAGAGCCGGGGATGTCTGCAGATGACGTCCGAACCGTCTGGAAGGAACTGCAGACGGATCACGGACTGGGTCTCAGGGAGTCAGGAACACGGACAGGAACATGGATTGAATCACAGGAACACGGACTGGAACACAGGCCTCGGACTCCGGACATCTGGCACCGATCAGCAGGCTCCGGACATCTGGCAATGATCGGCAGGATCCGGACATCAGGCAAGAAGGATAGGATCCGGACATCTGGAAGTGGTCGTCGGACATCAGGCCATGGTCATCAGGCATAGGATCCGGACATCTGGCAGCGACCTGAAAAGGAACCCCAGCGGTCTGGTGCAAGCCCCGCCAGGCTCAACGGGAGCTGGCCGGGGATTGCACAGAGGCTGAGCACAGAGTAACAGAAACTCAGCACACACCGGACTCCTCCTTCCAAGATGAACTCAGGTTATATAGCAAGGATTCACAGTCACTGGCACAGGGTTCTGGACACAGCAGGATTTCAGGAACATAACACAGAGGACACAGTTCAGAAAGTCAGGTACAGGATGCGATCTAAGATCAGGGGTTCAGGTAATTAGACACAGCAGGAACAGGCCTGGATATACAGCCTCCAGGAACGGCGATCTGGGTAATCAGCCCCCAGCATAGGCGGAAACACAAGACACAATTCAGACATTCAGGTACCGGGTTTGATCCAGGATCAGGGAACAAGACACAGCAGGAACAGGGAATCAGCTCTCCAGAGCTGATCAACTTCAGAGCAGGAGCTGAACACACAACCACATACGGCTAGGTTCAGGGATTCAGTGTGGATTCAATGCGAAGCTCTGGCAACGCCCACTAGGGCTGGGGAACTTTATATATGAGCTGCTTCACAGCGATAGGCTGGAGCAGTAATTCTAGTAAACACCCAATCCACATAAAAGCAGGACAGGTGTGGGCCGCGCCCCCTATGCAGAGCCAGACAGCACAACACAGAGGGAACCCAACAATGGCTGCTGCCAACCACGCAGTAAGTCATGCACCACTGCAGAGGACTTTGCAAGCTACGGACGGCTTTCACAGCAAGTCAGGAACCGCACATGCGGGCGGTCATGCAAAGCAGCGGAGCCACTCACGCAAGTACGGGTACGCAGCAGAGCCGGGAACTGAGCAGCATCCATATAGGTAACAGACAACAGTATCCCAGCTGGTTAGGGGGAAAGGAGCAAAAGGGTTAATGCAAAAAACATGCAAAGTAACGCTGGAAAACAAAGTACAGACAATACCAGCGTTACACCAGCTCTACTGTCTGTAGATCAATTTTTTACTGCCCTGGGATTGGTATATGATGACCCAGATCGGGTCTCTCTTGCTGAGACAAAATTACGTAAGATACAGCAGGGAGATCGTCCGGCAGAGGAATTTGCTTCTGAGTTTCGTAGATGGGCCACAGATACTCAGTGGAATGACCCAGCTCTTAGGAGCCAGTTTTGTCATGGGCTTTCTGATAAATTAAAAGACGTTTTGGCTCAGTATGAGTCTCCTCCTTCTCTGGAGGCTGCTATGGCCTTAGCTATCCATACTGATAGACGGCTTCGGGAGAGGGATGAGGTAACCCCACTCCCTGTTGTTTCTCCACCTACCACTAAAGTCCCTTATGTTGAGGTTCCCCTTGTCTGTTCGGATGAGCCTATGCAGTTGGGAGGGACATCATTTCGTAGGAGGGGATTGGCGGTACGCCGCAGGACTAGAAGATGTTTTTTCTGCGGGAAAGAGGGACATTTTGTTGGAGAATGTCCATCCCGTGCCTTGTTGAGCCAAAAGTCGCCGGAAAACTGTTAATCCCAGGTTGTGTGGTGGACGACAACCTGGGAGTATGTATTTCATCCGCCAGTTCTTCTCAGTTCCTTGTACCAGTGGAGGTGGTAGTTGGTACGAGAGTGGAGAGATTGTCTGTTCTTCTTGATAGTGGTTCCGGGGCTAATCTGGTTGACGCTCAGTTTGCTCAGGCTCAAGGTATGCATCTGAGTGTATTGGTCAAACCGATCCCTATATTCTCCATTGACGCCAGGCCTCTCGGCCAAGGTAGCTTTGTTCATGAGGTTCATAACATTGACCTTCGGGTAGGGGCAATACATAGGGAACAATTATCTTGTTATGTGTTGGAGGGTCTACCTACTCCCATTGTGTTGGGACTTCCTTGGTTGGTTAAACATAACCCTGTGATTAATTGGCAGTCCAGAGAAATAAGCCAATGGGGTGAGTTTTGCAAAAGCAACTGCATGAACACAGTCATCAGTGCGGTCGTGCCTAGTACATTGCCTCCTTTTTTGGAGGATTTTGGGGATGTTTTCTCTGAGGAGGGGTGTCAGGAGTTGCCTCCTCATCGCGTGTATGACTGCTCTATTAATCTCCTTCCTGATGCTAAGTTGCCTAAAGCTAGGTTGTATAATCTTTCTGGTCCTGAGAGGCAGGCTATGAAAGATTATATTTCTGAAAGTCTGGCCAAAGGGCATATTAGACTTTCATCTTCCCCGTAGCTGCGGGGTTCTTCTTTGTGAAGAAGAAAGATGGAGGCCTACGCCCTTGCTTGGATTTCCGCGAACTTAATCGGATTACTGTTCGAGATCCGTATCCACTCCCTCTTATTCCTGATCTCTTCAATCAAATTGTTGGCGCCAAATGGTTTTCTAAATTGGATCTCAGGGGGGCGTATAATCTGATTAGGATAAAAGAGGGGGATGAGTGGAAAACGGCGTTTAACACGCCGGAGGGACATTATGAGAACCTGTCATGCCTTTTGGTCTGACTACTGCACCAGCAGTATTCCAACATTTTGTTAATGACATTTTTCGTCACCTTGTGGGGCTGTTTGTGGTTGTATATTTGGACGACATTTTAATTTACTCGCCAGATCTTGTGTCTCATCAGGAGCATGTGAGACAGGTGTTGCAGATCTTGCGAGACAATAAACTATACGCCAAACTGGAGAAGTGTGTATTTGCCGTACAGGAACTTCAGTTTTTGGGTTTTTTGGTGTCAGCCTCCGGTTTCCGTATGGACCCTGAAAAGGTGAGAGCAGTGCTTGAATGGGATCAGCCAGGGGATCTTAAGGCTCTGCAGCGTTTTTTGGGGTTTGCTAACTACTACCGGAAATTTATTTGTAATTTCTCATCTGTCGTCAAACCTCTCACTGACATGACAAGAAAAGGGACGGATTTTTCTAAATGGTCGGACAAAGCTTGCCAAGCCTTTTCCTCTTTGAAGAAATGTTTTGCTTCGGCACCCGTTCTCATCCAACCAGATGCATCTCAGCCGTTCATTGTGGAGGTGGATGCGTCTGACGTAGGGGTGGGTGCTATATTGTCCCAGGGTCCGTCCCCTGGTAAATGGCATCCGTGCGCTTTCTTTTCTAAGAAATTGTCGTCCGCCGAAAGGAATTATGATATCGGCAATAGGGAACTTTTGGCCATTAAGTTAGCTTTTGAAGAATGGCGTCACTTTTTGGAGGGGGCAGTCCACCCGGTTACCGTTATTACTGATCACAAGAACCTGTTGTATTTGGAATCCGCTAAGCGTCTGAATTCCAGACAAGCTCGATGGTCGTTGTTTTTTACCAGGTTTAATTTTGTCGTCACTTATTGCCCGGGGTCTAAGAATGTAAAGGCTGATGCCTTGTCTCGCAGTTTCCCAGGGGCCGGGAAAACGGATGACCCGAGTCCTATCCTTCAGGAGGGGGTGGTAGTGTCGGCTGTATTTTCTGAGCTTGAGGAGGAGGTGTTAGAGGCTCAGGGGGACGCCCCTGCAGGACCTCCAGGGAGACTGTTTGTCCCAAATCTGTTGAGACAAAAGGTTATTGAGGCACATCATAATTCTGCTCTAGCAGGACATCCAGGGAGTAAGGCTACTTTAGATCTCCTTTCTCGCCGGTTTTCGTGGCCTAATGCTAATAAAGATGTTATAACTTTTGTCGCGTCATGTGGGGTGTGTGCTCGCTCTAAAACCCCTCATACCCGTCCGTCTGGGACCCTTTTACCCTTGAAACTTCCGGAGCGTCCATGGACTCATTTATCTATGGACTTCATTACGGACCTTCCTCCGTCGTCAGGGAATACTGTCATACTGGTGGTTGTTGACAGGTTCAGTAAGATGGCACATTTCGTTGCTCTTCCTGCACTCCCTAATGCTAAAACTCTGGCGCAGGTGTTCATTAGGGAGATCGTTAGACTTCATGGGTTGCCTTCTGATGTGGTGTCAGATAGGGGGTCTCAGTTTGTGTCCAAATTTTGGAGGGCATTTTGTTTACGTCGGGGGATGCAATTGTCATTTTCCTCGGCTTTTCATCCGCAGACCAATGGTCAGACAGAGCGTCTGAATCAGAGCTTAGAGACATATCTCCGGTGTTTTGTCTCAGAGAACCAAGAGGAGTATTGAATAATCTGAGTGCGATGGGGAACCGTTACAAACGTATGGCTGATAGGAGGAGAGTTTCTGGTCCAGATCTTAATGTGAACGATCTGGTATGGTTGTCTACCAGGAATATAAAACTTAAAGTGCCCTCCTGGAAACTGGGTCCCAGATTCATCGGGCCGTACAGGATCAGTTCCATAATTAATCCTGTGGCATTTCGTCTGGACCTCCCTCCTACGTTTAAAATTCATAATGTGTTCCACAAGTCATTACTTAAAAGGTATGTGGCACCAGTCATACCGTCACCTCTACCTTCTCCTCCTGTGTTGGTCAATGGTAACTTGGAATTTCAAGTGTAGCGCTTCCCACAGCTGTGGGGCGTCGGGACATGGCATAGCTTGCCTAGCTAGCCAATGCTCCCACGCCGCCAGTCCACGACGACGTGAGGCATGGGTCCCAGATGGTAAGAGAATGTGGACCCACTGGACCACGGAGGGAGACCCGGGCCTGCCCGGACTAGGGAAGGGCAGCGACCGGGATCCGTGGCAGCTGAGCATGTGGGCAAGGTGGCGACCTGCAGGACTAGACAACACCGCACAACTTCAGGTAAGAAGAAACATAAAGTTTACTTAAAGAAACAAAGTACATAAACAGAACATAAGACCGGGCTCCCGATTCCGCACATCAGAGAAGGGTACACAACTCAGGATCACAGACGAGTGCTGGAGGACATCACGGGTAGATGCAGTCCAGGGTTATCTGGCACAGGCATACTTGGACGGCCTCTCTCTCAGGCCTTAGGCGTAGCACAGGCTCAGCAGGTGAACATCAGACACCGACCTCAGACAGACTTCAGACGATGGCGGGGTCATCACGGGTTGATGAAGTCCAGGATCATCTGGCACAGGCATACTAGTATGGCCTCACTCTCAGGCCTCGGGCGTAGCACAGGCTCAGCAGGAGAACATCAGACACCGGCCCAGGACGAACGTCAGACGATGGCGGGGTCATCACGGGTTGATGAAGTCCAGGGTCATCTGGCACGGGCATACTAGGACGGCCTCTCTCTCAGGCCTCAGGCGTAGCACAGGCTCAGCAGGAGAACATCAGACACCGACCCAGGACAGACGTCATCACAGGGTAGACCAAGGAGGAACCGGCAGGACAGGCAGGTTGTCACGGCAAGTGACCAAGGCAGTCTCTGGGACAGGCAGGTTGTCACAGCAAGTGACCAGGCAGTCTCTGGGACAGGCAGGTTGTCACGGCTAGTGACCAGGGCAATCTCTGGGACAGGCAGGTTGTCACGGCAAGTGACCAGGGCAGGCAGGTTGTCACGGCAAGTGACCAGGCAGGCAGGTTGTCACGGCAAGTGACCAGGCAGGCAGGTTGTCACGGCAAGTGACCAGGGCAGGCAGGTTGTCACGGCAAGTGACCAGGCAGGCAGGTTGTCACGGCAAGTGACCAGGCAGTCTCTGGGACAGGCAGGTTGTCACAGAAAGTGACCAGGGCAGTCTCTGGGACAGGCAGGTTGTCACGGCAAGTGACCAGGCAGTCTCTGGGACAGGCAGGTTGTCACGACAAGTGACCAGGCAGTCTCTGGACAGGCAGGTTGTCACGGCAAGTGACCAGGCAGTCTCTAGACAGGCAGGTTGTCACAGTAAGTGACCAGGCAGTCTCTAGACAGGCAGGTATATACGACCTGATATGGTGGAGCCTCCAGGTAGGCTGCAGTCGGATGGCAGATGATCGCTCCCAGGTGAGCAGGCAAGAGCCGGGGATCTCTGCAGATGATGTCCGAACTTCCGGATGGAGCTGCAGTCGGATGGCAGATGATCGCTCCTAGGTGAGCAGGCAAGAGCCGGGGATCTCTGCAGATGACGTCCGAACCTCTGGAAGGAACTGCAGACGAATGGCAGACAGGCAAGCCGACAGGTAACAGACAGGTAACTGGAATCAGGAGCTGATGGCTGAAACAGAGTTAGACTGCACAGGAACAACAGGTACACGGATTGGATCTCAGAGAGTCAGGAACACAGACAGGAACACGGACTGGGTCTCAGGGAGTCAGGAACACGGACAGGAACATGGATTGAATCACAGGAACACGGACTGGAACACAGGCCTCGGACTCCGGACATCTGGCACCGATCAGCAGGCTCCGGACATCTGGCAATGATCGGCAGGATCCGGACATCAGGCAGGAAGGATAGGATCCGGACATCTGGAAGTGGTCGTCGGACATCGGACATCAGGCCATGGTCATCAGGCATAGGATCCGGACATCTGGCAGCGACCTGAAAAGGAACCCCAGCGGTCTGGTGCAAGCCCCGCCAGGCACAACGGGAGCTGGCCGGGGATTGCACAGAGGCTAAGCACAGAGTAACAGAAACTCAGCACACACCGGACTCCTCCTTCCAAGATGAACTCAGGTTATATAGCAAGGATTCACAGTCACTGGCACAGGGTTCTGGACACAGCAGGATTTCAGGAACATAACACAGAGGACACAGTTCAGAAAGTCAGGTACAGGATGCGATCCAAGATCAGGGGTTCAGGTAATTAGACACAGCAGGAACAGGCCTGGATATACAGCCTCCAGGAACGGCGATCTGGGTAATCAGCCCCCAGCATAGGCGGAAACACAAGACACAATTCAGACATTCAGGTACCGGGTTTGATCCAGGATCAGGGAACAAGACACAGCAGGAACAGGGAATCAGCTCTCCAGAGCTGATCAACTTCAGAGCAGGAGCTGAACACACAACCACATACGGCTAGGTTCAGGGATTCAGTGTGGATTCAATGCGAAGCTCTGGCAACGCCCACTAGGGCTGGGGAACTTTATATATGAGCTGCTTCACAGCGATAGGCTGGAGCAGTAACTCTAGTAAACACCCAATCCACATAAAAGCAGGACAGGTGTGGGCCGCGCCCCCTATGCAGAGCCAGACAGCACAACACAGAGGGAACCCAACAATGGCTGCTGCCAACCACGCAGTAAGTCATGCACCACTGCAGAGGACTTTTCAAGCTACGGACGGCTTTCACAGCAAGTCAGGAACCGCACATGCGGGCGGTCATGCAAAGCAGCGGAGCCACTCACGCAAGTACAGGTACGCAGCAGAGCCGGGAACTGAGCAGCATCCATATAGGTAACAGACAACAGTATCCCAGCTGGTTAGGGGGAAAGGAGCAAAAGGGTTAATGCAAAAAACATGCAAAGTAACGCTGGAAAACAAAGTACAGACAATACCAGCGTTACAGTATCCCCCTCCTCAGGCCCCCTCTTCTGAAGACCCAAGTAAAAAAAAATTCCCCAGAAAAATTCACTTGGGTTTGGCGGTAAGTCCCATAGTTCACAATATGGCAGCAGAGTTAATAGCTCGAAAAGTCCGAACCGCTGACCAAGCGGGGAATCGAGCCATCTAGTCCACTTACCCTGTGGGGACCAAGTAGTCTAGTTCACACATCAGGTGGAGCTTGGAGAAAAGTCCTGCAGACCGCACATGCTCAGCGGAGTCCATGGCCAGAGCTTACTGTAGCGCTTCCCACGGCTGTGGGGCGTCAGGACATGGCATAGCTTGCCTAGCTAGCCAATGCTCCCACGCCGCCAGTCCACGACGACGTGAGGCATGGGTCCCAGATGGTAAGAGAATGTGGACCCACTGGACCACGGAGGGAGACCCGGGCCTGCCCGGACTAGGGAAGGGCAGCGACCGGGATCCGTGGCAGCTGAGCATGTGGGCAAGGTGGCGACCTGCAGGACTAGACAACACCGCACAACTTCAGGTAAGAAGAAACATAAAGTTTACTTAAAGAAACAAAGTACATAAACAGAACATAAGACCGGGCTCCCGATTCCGCACATCAGAGAAGGGTACACAACTCAGGATCACAGACGAGTGCTGGAGGACATCACGGGTAGATGCAGTCCAGGGTTATCTGGCACAGGCATACTTGGACGGCCTCTCTCTCAGGCCTTAGGCGTAGCACAGGCTCAGCAGGAGAACATCAGACACCGACCTCAGACAGACTTCAGACGATGGCGGGGTCATCACGGGTTGATGAAGTCCAGAATCATCTGGCACGGGCATACTAGTATGGCCTCACTCTCAGGCCTCGGGCGTAGCACAGGCTCAGCAGGAGAACATCAGACACCGGCCCAGGACGAACGTCAGACGATGGCGGGGTCATCACGGGTTGATGAAGTCCAGGGTCATCTGGCACGGGCATACTAGGACGGCCTCTCTCTCAGGCCTCAGGCGTAGCACAGGCTCAGCAGGAGAACATCAGACACCGACCCAGGACAGACGTCATCACAGGGTAGACCAAGGAGGAACCGGCAGGACAGGCAGGTTGTCACGGCAAGTGACCAAGGCAGTCTCTGGGACAGGCAGGTTGTCACAGCAAGTGACCAGGCAGTCTCTGGGACAGGGAGGTTGTCACGGCTAGTGACCAGGGCAATCTCTGGGACAGGCAGGTTGTCACGGCAAGTGACCAGGGCAGGCAGGTTGTCACGGCAAGTGACCAGGCAGGCAGGTTGTCACGGCAAGTGACCAGGCAGGCAGGTTGTCACGGCAAGTGACCAGGGCAGGCAGGTTGTCACGGCAAGTGACCAGGCAGGCAGGTTGTCACGGCAAGTGACCAGGCAGTCTCTGGGACAGGCAGGTTGTCACGGAAAGTGACCAGGGCAGTCTCTGGGACAGGCAGGTTGTCACGGTAAGTGACCAGGCAGTCTCTGGGACAGGCAGGTTGTCACGACAAGTGACCAGGCAGTCTCTGGACAGGCAGGTTGTCACGGCAAGTGACC
>JARQOD010006468.1:0-42781 GCA_033576555.1 Oophaga sylvatica | reverse complement strand
ATGTATGGCATATTCAATGGAACACTCCCATATATTTATAAACATGGGCATTAAATTTTACTGAGCCGCATAAATACGGTATAGATGCTAATATATATACTAAAATGAAAAGAGCACAAAAACGATAAGAACATGTATTTGGGAAGAGAAGAATGGGAAAAGTAAGACATAGTGATATGATGGTGCCATGACCCGGTTAACGATCCATAGGAGATCCGTACAGGAGCACAAGCTTATGGAGATGTGATATGCATAGGGAGAGGACCGGTCATTTGTGATAAGACCAGGAATTTAAACCCTTGGAACCGTGATATCTATGAAAAGAAGGCCGATGAAAACACATATTTACCTGCGGTGATGCAGCAACGGGTGCGCGGTGAACTCCGGGGACGCTCTGTGTCGGCAGTGCTCAGTGCGCTTCTTATACGCGCGGTGCGTCATGTCATGTGGTACAAAACCGTGAGTGAGACTTCCTGCATCGGTCGCAAAGGACCGCTGACGTCACGCGCATGCGCATTCACAAGAAGAAATAATTCATATGTTGTATGATGGATAATAAAAAGCTGGGTTTACTATTTATTAATATAGGTGAGAAAAGTCAAGTTTCTCTAAGTTACCTAAAATAAAAAGACAAGGAACAGGGTTATAATGTATTATATAAAAAATATATATAAGAAAAAAAGAAGATAATTATTTAGTGATTATTCTTAATAAAGGGATCTCATAAGATGGCTTCGTACTCCCTATTGAGGCCTGACGGTTCCAATGTTTGCAATGTAAAAATCCAGAAGGCTTCTCTGGTTTTCAGCATTTTGATCCTGTCGCCCCCCCTGCGTGGAACAGGAACGTGATCGATAATCTGGTATTTTAATTGGGAGATGTTATGTCCCATGGCTATAAAGTGGGCTGGCACTGGTAACATTAATTTTCGCATCTGATGGTAGATTTGTGCTGCGATATGCGGTCCCGGATATGTTGGTGGTTTCACCAACATATCCGAGACCGCATGGGCACTTAATCAAGTACACCACGTATGTGGAATCGCACGTGAAAAAATGATTTATCTGGTAGACCCTACCCGATCTGGGGTGGGTGAAGGAACTGCCCTTTGTTATATTTGAACATTGTAAACAATGCAAGCACGGGTAGGTGCCTTTTTTTTGGAGTGGTCAAAGTCCTTTGGCTACAAGGTGTTCTGTTGGACCCAATATCAGCCCTTACTAGAAGACTCCGTAAATTCGGAGGCCTTTTGTAGCACATAAACGGGTAATCTTTAAATTCTGCAATGTTAGGATATGCTCTGTTTAACAATTTCCAGTGTCTATTTATGCAGTCCCTGAAAGCCGGTACAAATGGATGGAAGGTTGTCACGAAAGGTATTTTGTGTTGATTTCGTGTAATGCTACGTACAGGTGAATCAGAAGCCATATCTACTTGAGAAGCCAATGACAAAGGATAGCCCCGTTTAACAAATTTCTCAGTCATTTCATTATGCCTTTGTTCCTTGTTGTCCGGATTTGATACTATTCTCGCTACTCGATGGTGTTGGGATCGGGGTAGTGACTTTTTTATATGAGCAGGGTGACAGCTGCTAAAATGTAGCAGACTGTTTTTATCAGTAGGTTTGGTGTAGAGGTCTATATCCATGGTTCCATCTGTATTCAATATTACCAAAGTGTCAAGAAAGCTAATGCGAGTACTATTGCATTGCATGGTAAACGTTAGATTGGGTATCACAGAGTTAATGTCGTTGACGAACTCATTAAGAGATAGCTCATCTCCTTGCCATATTATGAAGACATCGTCGATAAAACGTTTCCAAAATTTCGCATGTGTGCGAAATAGGTGATGACCATAGATATGTGTCTCCTCGACCATAGCCATAAAGATATTAGCGTACGGGCATGCCATGTTCGAACCCATGGCGGTGCCCGTGCGCTGGATATAGAATTGATCGGCATATAAAAAGAAATTTTTGTATAAGACTAACCTCATCAAGTCCAGACACAATTGTATTTGTTGTGGGGAGAGTAATGAATATTTCCTCAAAAATTGATGGGAAGCCTCAATCCCCCTTTCGTGGTCTATACTAGTGTAAAGGCTATTGACATCTAGTGTCACTAGTATACAATTTGGTTGTATCGGGCATATTACTTTTAATTTGGAGAGAAAATCTGTGGTATCTTTCAAATATGACACTATGTGTGTCATCAATGGAGTTAATACTCGATCCAAAACAATAGAGAGGGGAGAGAGCACTGAATCAATGGATGCCACTATAGGGCGACCAGGTGGGTTTTGTAGATCTTTATGCACTTTAGGCAAAATATAGAAGACTGGTATAATGGGATGTTTATTAATTAAGTAGTCGCTTAATTTGGTATCAATGATGTCTAAGGCGGTATATTTGTCGACAAGGTGCCGGATTTCATCTTTAATGGTACTCGTCAGATCTCTATCTATAGGAGTGTATGTCTCCGGGTTGTTCAACTGGTCACTGATAATACTCCTGTAGTGGGTTTTATCCATTATGACAATGGCTCCACCCTTATCCGCGGGTTTGATTACTATGTTGGTATTATTTTGGAGAGATTGAATGGCTGTAGTCTCCAAAGGAGATAAATTCCTTTGGATCCTTAGTGAACCTTTCTGGATATTTTTGGATAGAGCCAATATGTCATTTTGTACTAAAGAAATATAAGTTTCTACTGGATGGTAAAAACGTGGCGGTTGGAAACTACTTGGTATATGTGTCACGCGGTCTTATGATATGTGTACGATGTCAGTAAACTATTCTTAAAAGAACAACACTCTATACAACATATAGATTAGCAACATCAGCATGTAAATATAGAATAGATTTACCTGACACGATATCCGTTGAACTCAGGGTTAATCTTGAGGACTTGATACACTGTCACAGGAAAGAGGAGGACCGGGGGTCTAACCTGACCCTAAACTGGGGTCCTAACTAATCCCTCACCTTGGAGGTACTGATAATGGTTCAGAGGTCCAAGTCTCCAGCCTAACCCTGTCTCCTATCAGTCCCTGAACCCTGTAATCAGTCCTAAGAAGGATACTGATTACCACCAAAGGAATACGGGCTGATCTCTGCTAAATACACAGATTAGACATATTAGACAGACTGGAGAAAACACAGACTTGCATACACACTCAAACACAGAAGGAACATAAATGATCTGGGATATTAAACTCTAAGCAAGGTGAGCTTAAAACAACTAAGGAGCTCTTTAACTTAAGTCTATACAGATACAATCCTATCTGTGGTCTGCATGAAGAATTTCACTGGCAACTCCCAACACAGACAACCAGAGATTTAAAGGAAACCAATCAACAAATAATTAATTGCAGCCGGGAGAAACTGCACCCAGTCCCAGAACTGAGCACAGACAGAATTAACTCCCTAACTGCCAAACACAAAGAAACAGTAACTCAGCTGTGAGAAGTCAGAATGTGCAACCGCGACGATCTTCGTGGCAATGCACACATGACAGTACCCCCCCTTCTACGAGGGGCCTCCGGACCCTCAGGGCCAGGTTTGCCCGGGTGAGTTCTGTGGAAGGTCCGCACCAAACGATCTGCGTTAATGTCAGACGCAGGAACCCACGTCCTCTCCTCTGGACCATACCCCTTCCAATGCACCAAGTACTGAAGGGACCGGCGATTCAGACGTGAGTCAATGATCTTTGACACTTGAAACTCCAAGTTACCATGACCACCACTGGAGGAGAATCATACTGAGCCAAAACGTCCTTTAATTTGTCAGAAAGCCCATGACAAAACTGGCTTCTAAGAGCTGGGTCATTCCACTGAGTATCTGTGGCCCATCTACGGAACTCAGAAGCAAATTCCTCCGCCGGACGATCTCCCTGCTGTATCTTACGTAATTTTGTCTCAGCAAGAGAGACCCGATCTGGGTCATCATATACCAAACCCAGGGCAGTAAAAAATCGATCTACTGACTGTAGAGCCGGGGATCCCGGAGGAAGGGAGAAGGCCCAGGATTGAGGGTCCCCTTGTAGGAGCGAGATAACAATTCCCACTCTCTGCTCTTCACTCCCTGATGATCGAGGCCGAAGCCGAAAATACAATTTACATGCTTCCCTGAAGGTAAAAAATTTGTCTCGCCCACCAGTGAACCTGTCCGGGAGAGCTACTTTAGGTTCAAATCTGGTTTGCTCCGAGGGAGACAAAACTTTGGACTTAATGTCCGTCAGCTCCATGGATAATCCCTGCAACTGCAGAGCCAGCTGGGCTACTGGATCCATGGCAACTGGGAATAATTTTATGGGCCAGTGAAAATGTCACGCGGTCTTATGATATGTGTACGATGTCAGTAAACTATTCTTAAAAGAACAACACTCTATACAACATATAGATTAGCAACATCAGCATGTAAATATAGAATAGATTTACCTGACACGATATCCGTTGAACTCAGGGTTAATCTTGAGGACTTGATACACTGTCACAGGAAAGAGGAGGACCGGGGTCTAACCTGACCCTAAACTGGGGTCCTAACTAATCCCTCACCTTGGAGGTACTGATAATGGTTCAGAGGTCCAAGTCTCCAGCCTAACCCTGTCTCCTATCAGTCCCTGAACCCTGTAATCAGTCCTAAGAAGGATACTGATTACCACCAAAGGAATACGGGCTGATCTCTGCTAAATACACAGATTAGACATATTAGACAGACTGGAGAAAACACAGACTTGCATACACACTCAAACACAGAAGGAACATAAATGATCTGGGATATTAAACTCTAAGCAAGGTGAGCTTAAAACAACTAAGGAGCTCTTTAACTTAAGTCTATACAGATACAATCCTATCTGTGGTCTGCATGAAGAATTTCACTGGCAACTCCCAACACAGACAACCAGAGATTTAAAGGAAACCAATCAACAAATAATTAATTGCAGCCGGGAGAAACTGCACCCAGTCCCAGAACTGAGCACAGACAGAATTAACTCCCTAACTGCCAAACACAAAGAAACAGTAACTCAGCTGTGAGAAGTCAGAATGTGCAACCGCGACGATCTTCGTGGCAATGCACACATGACAAATGTAACCCCAAGTCCTTCAGTTTGAATTGATCTCTCTTATCAGTAGTTGTGGGCATGGTCGGCCTGTCTTTAATGCTGTTGAAGTGTACTTTAAGGCGTAAGGACCTGAAGAAACGGTTGAGTTCTTGGTCAAACGTAAAGCCATTAAAAGGGGGTGAGGGACATAGAGACAAACCTTTCTGCAAAACATTATATTCTGGTGGAGACAAATTGTAAGATGAAATATTGTATACAATCAAAGAGTCCCTACCTGGGAAGGAATTTATTCTTTTTCCTTTCTTGTAGTTGGGATCTGAAATCTTTAATAGATTTATCGATTTTCGACAAGAAGGTTTCGTATTTGTCGGTAGTTAGAGAATTACTTAATTGTTGCTTCAATGTCTTGACCTGGTCGTCTATAGTAGATAACTCTTTTTGCAAAAACTCTATAGTAAGAATAATAATGTCCATTGAACACTTGTTAAGAATGCCTTCAAATTTGGAACAGAATTCTGGTTTATCCTGAAACGAAGTCGGGCGAAGGGAGACACGAAGTCCCCTCGGGATCCTCTTAACCTTGTGGTATTCTGCTAACGTAACATAGTGTAGTTCCAAGGCCGTTTGTCGCCTGAGCTCTCGTTCCAGATCTCTGGATCTAATGTCATCAGTCGGAGTATGGAGAAATTCTCCAGGGATATTTACACATATTGTAAATACATTGTAAATATGATTGTTACAAAATCACTTCTCGGTTTAGGATACAATGATTGAGTGTCCGGAGTGAAATATTATTGTTTTGTATACATATACTTGTTTTCAATGCGCAGAGGTCTTCTGCAATATCATATATACACATAGATGTATTTTTGTTATTTATTTAATGTTCTGAATATGGTTTTCAACATGTTATATTGTCTTTTATTTATTTATGTTATTTCATTTATTTTACTTGTCTAAACAGAATGTACCCCCAGATGAAGGCCTATCAGGTCGAAACGTTGGGGTTTTGAATTCTTCATTCTTCCCTTTTTTGCACTTGGAACTTCATTGGAATGCTCAAATAAAATTTCTTCAAATGAATACCATATATTCTCTTCAATCATTTTGAGATCATTTTTAGTGTGCTCGAGGTGTATTTACCTATATTGACATTTGCTGTTTCCTCAGTAGCACCTACCTTCAAGTGTGCATAGGACCTCACCCATTACTATACTTGATTTTGGTCTTTTTGCACCTTTCGGAGCCGTATATATAGTTACATAGATATATATGCACACTACTTTTTTCTATTTTTTTTCTATTTTTTCTTTTTTGGTGATTGTTCATGGCCTTTAACACAGTATCATATGGGCCATCGGAGATTGAAAGTATCATCTCCCGTGTAAATATCCCTGGAGAATTTCTCCATACTCCGACTGATGACATTAGATCCAGAGATCTGGAACGAGAGCTCAGGCGACAAACGGCCTTGGAACTACACTATGTTACGTTAGCAGAATACCACAAGGTTAAGAGGATCCCGGGGACTTCGTGTCTCCCTTCGCCCGACTTTGTTTCAGGATAAACCAGAATTCTGTTCCAAATTTGAAGGCATTCTTAACAAGTGTTCAATGGACATTATTATTCTTACTATAGAGTTTTTGCAAAAAGAGTTATCTACTATAGACGACCAGGTCAAGACATTGAAGCAACAATTAAGTAATTCTCTAACTACCGACAAATACGAAACCTTCTTGTCGAAAATCGATAAATCTATTAAAGATTTCAGATCCCAACTACAAGAAAGGAAAAAGAATAAATTCCTTCGCGATACAGAAGACTACCACCGGGATCGAGTATATAAATGGCGGGATACCGGCTCATACAGAGAGAGGCGCAGTTATCGCCGTGGTTACTCTTCTACTTCTTCGGGTTCAGACAACGATTCTTACACACGCCCCTTAAATCCTTCTTTTTTAGGCCAGCGCAGAAACCGACAACAAAGAGGAACACGCGGAGGGGACAGAGACAACGCAAATGTGGACAATTATCAAATAAGGACTCGGTCCCAGGTAGGGACTCTTTGATTGTATACAATATTTCATCTTACAATTTGTCTCCACCAGAATATAATGTTTTGCAGAAAGGTTTGTCTCTATGTCCCACACCCCCTTTTAATGGCTTTAGGTTTGACCAGGAACTCAACCGTTTCTTCAGGTCCTTACACCTTAAAGTACACTTCAACAGCATTAAAGACAGGCCGACCATGCCCACAACTACCGATAAGAGAGATCAATTCAAACTGAAGGACTTGGGGTTACATATACCAAGTAGTTTCCAACCGCCACGTTTTTACCATCCAGTAGAAACTTATATTTCTTTAGTACAAAATGACATATTGGCTCTATCCAAAAATATCCAGAAAGGTTCACTAAGGATCCAAAGGAATTTATCTCCTTTGGAGACTACAGCCATTCAATCTCTCCAAAATAATACCAACATAGTAATCAAACCCGGGATAAGGGTGGAGCCATTGTCATAATGGATAAAACCCACTACAGGAGTATTATCAGTGACCAGTTGAACAACCCGGAGACATACACTCCTATAGATAGAGATCCGACGAGTACCATTAAAGATGAAATCCGGCACCTTGTCGACAAATATACCGCCTTAGACATCATTGATACCAAATTAAGCGACTACTTAATTAATAAACATCCCATTATACCAGTCTTCTATATTTTGCCTAAAGTGCATAAAGATCTACAAAACACACCTGGTCGCCCTATAGTGGCATCCATTGATTCAGTCCTCTCTCCCCTCTCTATTGTTTTGGATCGAGTATTAACTCCATTGATGACACACATAGTGTCATATTTGTAAGATACCACAGATTTTCTCTCCAAATTAAAAGTAATATGCCCGATACAACCAAATTGTATACTAGTGACACTAGATGTCAATAGCCTTTACACTAGTATAGACCACGAAAGGGGGATTGAGGCTTCCCATCAATTTTTGAGGAAATATTCATTACTCTCCCCACAACAAATACAATTGTGTCTGGACTTGATGAGGTTAGTCTTATACAAAAATTTCTTTTATATGCCGATCAATTCTATATCCAGCGCACGGGCACCGCCATGGGTTCGAACATGGCATGCCCGTACGCTAATATCTTTATGGCTATGGTCGAGGAGACACATATCTATGGTCATCACCTATTTCGCACACATGCGAAATTTTGGAAACGTTTTATCGACGATGTCTTCATAATATGGCAAGGAGATGAGCTATCTCTTAATGAGTTCGTCAACGACATTAACTCTGTGATACCCAATCTAACGTTTACCATGCAATGCAATAGTACTCGCATTAGCTTTCTTGACACTTTGGTAATATTGAATACAGATGGAACCATGGATATAGACCTCTACACCAAACCTACTGATAAAAACAGTCTGCTACATTTTAGCAGCTGTCACCCTGCTCATATAAAAAAGTCACTACCCCGATCCCAACACCATCGAGTAGCGAGAATAGTATCAAATCCGGACAACAAGGAACAAAGGCATAATGAAATGACTGAGAAATTTGTTAAACGGGGCTATCCTTTGTCATTGGCTTCTCAAGTAGATATGGCTTCTGATTCACCTGTACGAAACATTACACGAAATCAACACAAAATACCTTTCGTGACAACCTTCCATCCATTTGTACCGGCTTTCAGGGACTGCATAAATAGACACTGGAAATTGTTAAACAGAGCATATCCTAACATTGCAGAATTTAAAGATTACCCGTTTATGTGCTACAAAAGGCCTCCGAATTTACGGAGTCTTCTAGTAAGGGCTGATATTGGGTCCAACAGAACACCTTGTAGCCAAAGGACTTTGACCACTCCAAAAAAAGGCACCTACCCGTGCTTGCATTGTTTACAATGTTCAAATATAACAAAGGGCAGTTCCTTCACCCACCCCAGATCGGGTAGGGTCTACCAGATAAATCATTTTTTCACGTGCGATTCCACATACGTGGTGTACTTGATTAAGTGCCCATGCGGTCTCGGATATGTTGGTGAAACCACCCAACATATCCGGGACCGCATATCGCAGCACAAATCTACCATCAGATGCAGAAAATTAATGTTACCAGTGCCAGCCCACTTTATAGCCATGGGACATAACATCTCCCAATTAAAATACCAGATTATCGATCACGTTCCTGTTCCACGCAGGGGGGGCGACGGGATCAAAATGCTGAAAACCAGAGAAGCCTTCTGGATTTTTACATTGCAAACATTGGAACCGTCAGGCCTCAATAGGGAGTACGAAGCCATCTTATGAGATCCCTTTATTAAGAATAATCACTAAATAATTATCTTCTTTTTTTCTTATATATATTTTTATATAATACATTATAACCCTGTTCCTTGTCTTTTTATTTTAGGTAACTTAGAGAAACTTGACTTTTCGCACCTATATTAATAAATAGTAAACCCAGCTTTTATATTATCCATCATACAACATATGAATTATTTCTTCTTGTGAATGCGCATGCGCGTGACGTCAGCGGTCCTTTGCGACGATGCAGGAAGTCTCACTCACGGTTTTGTACCACATGACATGACGCACCGCGCGTATAAGAAGCGCACTGAGCACTGCCGACACAGAGCGTCCCCGGAGTTCACCGCGCACCCGTTGCTGCATCACCACAGGTAAATATGTGTTTTCATCGGCCTTCTTTTCATAGATATCACGGTTCCAAGGGTTTAAATTCCTGGTCTTATCACAAATGACCGGTCCTCTCCCTATGCATATCACATCTCCATAAGCTTGTGCTCCTGTACGGATCTCCTATGGATCGTTAACCCGGGTCATGGCACCATCATATCACTATGTCTTACCTTTTCCCATTCTTCTCTTCCCAAATACATGTTCTTATCGTTTTTGTGCTCTTTTCATTTTAGTATATATATTAGCATCTATACCGTATTTATGCGGCTCAGTAAAATTTAATGCCCATGTTTATAAATATATGGGAGTGTTCCATTGAATATGCCATACATCGTAAGGGTAATTCCTGACCCTCCTACTATGGTTATATCACGATATATACTGAAAGTTACATCCAAATATTCTATGTAATAGTGTCATATTGTAAATACATTGTAAATATGATTGTTACAAAATCACTTCTCGGTTTAGGATACAATGATTGAGTGTCCGGAGTGAAATATTATTGTTTTGTATACATATACTTGTTTTCAATGCGCAGAGGTCTTCTGCAATATCATATATACACATAGATGTATTTTTGTTATTTATTTAATGTTCTGAACATGGTTTTCAACATGTTATATTGTCATTTATTTATTTATGTTATTTCATTTATTTTACTTGTCTAAACAGAATGTACCCCCAGATGAAGGCCTATCAGGTCGAAACGTTGGGGTTTTGAATTCTTCATTCTTACCTTTTTTGCACTTGGAACTTCATTGGAATGCTCAAATAAAATATTTCTTCAAATGAATACCATATATTCTCTTCAATCATTTTGAGATCATTTTTAGTGTGCTCGAGGTGTATTTACCTATGTTACACTTGTGGCCATGACTGGTCCCGATCTACCGCACTCTGTATTTTTGATGAGTCGTCTAGCTGACCTTGTGCCGCTTTATTGAGTGCTTCGAAGATCACTCTTTCTGCATGGATTCTTTGTCTAGGATCCAGCTTACCGAGTCGATCCGCCGTAAAGGTAGCAAAAGTGTCCGTGCAGGTTTTATTTTGATTAACTAATATTTGATTGGCCAACGCCAACAGGTCTGGGGATGGCTGGCCGGCCGCCTTTCTTTTTCGACTAAAAGTATGTCTCCGCGGTGCTGGAGAGGCCGCAGACTGTCGACTACTCCCCTCAGAAGGCTCCGCCATACGTTCCGTAGACATGAGGTCCTCATTTGTTGGGGTCCCCATTTCCTCTTGATGGTGCTGCAGAAAAAGAGAAAAGAAAATAACGGTTAAAGCAAAACCAAAATAAATATTTTACAGCATGCAGAAAGGAAATACATTAGTTAGCATTGTGGCATTTGATTAATCATGACCGGCAAGGGTTAACTCAACGTACATAATGAGAACGGAGTCGGGAAGAAAAAAAAAAAAAAAGAAGAGTAGTGTACTTATCTGAACTGGAAGGGAAAACTTTTGTAAACTGCAGAATTAAACAGGTAAAACCTTAGTTACTGTTTTTCTATGTAACTATGGCATATAAATACAAATGTAAATTGCTATATTCAGGGAAGCAAAGAAGGTACTTACATCTCCAACCGGGGAGTCAGGATCATTATGGATCCCTTGTCCGGTTCCAGGGTCTGACGCACCGATGACAAGGTTTCCCTGTGTAGCTCCTGGTCAAGTAAATCAAAGTACCACAAGGAAGGCACATACACCTCATCCGTGCTGGCACCTGACTTACTCGACTTCTCGACCTTGTTGAGCTCCTTTTTGTAAACGGTGCGTAGACCCTGGATTTTTTTCCTGACAAGGCTTTCATCCACCTTCTCTGACGGGTTATGCTGTTTGAAGAGCTCAATCAACTTCTCGTATGCCTCTCTTTTTTTATTCCTGTTGCTGTATTCTGCGGATTTGATTTTCCACAGGCAGGGCAGAGACCGATAGAGCTCGATGAGCTCCCGAATAAACTCCTCACTATTGTAAGACATCTGAAAATAAAGAAAAGCATACAGTGAGCATACATGGAAAATTAGAAAAAATATTACAAATTTAAAACTAACATTTGAGTTAGTAGGTGTCCTATAACAATTTAAAATTAGGTGAAATGGAAACGCATTTGTGATCCCACCCGAGACCCCCTAAAATGGCTGCCGCCGAAAAAGCACATGTACTCCGGTAGCAGTCATGCCCTCCCTCCATCCCAGCAGAACAATGATAGCAGACAATAGACAATAGGTAGATGTCCTATAACAATTTATAATTAGGTATAATGGAAAGGTATTTGCGATCCCACCCGAGACCCCCTAAAATGGCTGCCGCCGAAAAAGCACATGTACTCCGGTAGAAGCCATGCCCTCCCTCCATCCCAGCAGAGCAATGATAGCAGACAATAGACAATAGGTAGATGTCCTATAACAATTTATAATTAGGTATAATGGAAAGGTATTTGCGATCCCACCCGAGACCCCCTAAAATGGCTGCCGCCAAAGATGCGCATGTACTCCGGTAGAAGCCATGCCCTCCCTCCATCCCAGCAGAACAATGATAGCAGACAATAGACAATAGGTAGATGTCCTATAACAATTTATAATTAGGTATAATGGAAAGGTATTTGCGATCCCACCCGAGACCCCCTAAAATGGCTGCCGACGAAAAAGCACATGTACTCCGGTAGGAGCCATGCCCTCCCTCCATCCCAGCAGAGCAATGATAGCAGACAATAGACAGTAGGTAGGTGTCCTATAACAATTTATAAGTAGTTAATGGAAGTATTTGCGATCACCGAGACCCTAAAGGGCTGCGCAAAGATGCGATGTAACTCGGTAGAAGCCATGCCCTCCTCCATCCAGCAGAACAATGATAGCAGACAATAGAATGGGTAGATGTCCTATACAATTTATAATTGGTAATGGAAAGGTATTGCGATCCCACCCGAACCCTAAAATGCTGCCGCGAAAGCACATGTACTCCGGTAGAAGCCATGCCTCCCTCCATCCAGCAGAGCATGATAGCAGACAATAGACAGTAGGTAGGTGTCCTATAACCAATTTAAAATTAGGTGAAAGGAAACGTTTTGCGATCCCACCGGACCCATAAAATAGACATAGGAATCAATTTGGACCCAAAAATATACAGTGCTTTAGCTCTGCAATGTTACACATAATGGTATTGACTTTAAATGAATACAATGAAACATTGAACCCCAAATGAAACTTACCATGCACAAATATAGCTGGTCAAAAGGTAGCTGGAGAAAGCTGATTGGTTTTCGATCGCAACGAGAACGTACTGAGATCCGAACAGTGACGTAAGCAGGAAAACCACAAGTGCTGAGACTGCCAGGCGAACAATGAAAAGAGCGCAGCTAGGGTGCCTTCTTCACACATCGAGAACAAGAGCAGTAGCGCGCCAATGGAACGCAGTAGTGAGCACCATCGAGATGAGGGGGCCAGAAAGGCGACGTATGCCGCTGGTGCCAACGTCACACTGTACAGCAATGAGGCTGTGTCGTCGAATAGGTGTAGTGTGACAGGTTTCAACGACCGCCGACTCGTTACGAAGACGCTATGAATCATCCGCATCGTTGAGCATTGCTGGGAAGATCTGTCGTTGTGTTGGACGTCTCACCAGCGATACACAGCGACGCAACAAACGATCCTTATAGGTCGCATCGTTGGCGTGATCGCTCCGGGATCGCTGAATGTGAGCGCAGGCTTAAAGTGATCCTATTAAGCCTCTCCTTTACAAAGGTACCTAAAGACAAGTGGGGCCCGAACCCTCCTATTAAGTACTTGTAAAGCAGCAAATGATATAAGTGAGAGGTAGCACAAGCTGGAGCAAGGACAGATGTATGTCTATTGCCCCCATACAAATGGGCTGATAAAAAATGGAAATCAGCCCAAGCCGAAGGTGGTCTAGGCACAGGGGAAGATAAGGTTGGAAAAAAATCTCAGGTTATCCTGAGAGCTGAGGAGCAGGAGAGTAAAGGTACTGCCACACTAAACAATCCCGCTAGCGATCACGATAACGACGCATACTAATGCGATCGCTAGCGGGATTGTTTCTATATCGCTAGTAGCAGCCTAATTTAGCGATGTCGTTAAGGACGCTATCGCGGTTAGCGATCTCCTTAACGACTTTAGCGGTACAAAAGTACCGCTAAATCGCTAAGAAAAGGTGCTACACTCAGCGATATATACTCACCAGCGGGGCGCCGACGAAAAATAGGGTCTGGAACGATGTCAGCGACGAGCGAGATCACAGCAGGATCTCAGCAGGGGCCACGTCGCTGGTAGATGCCGCACACAACAACATCGCTAACGGGATCGCTAAATAGTGACGTTTTTTAGCGATCCCGTTAGCGATGTTGTTTAGTGTGGCAGTACCTTAAGACTGGACCCAGGACACAGTCATGTAATAATCTGATGTCGTGTAATAATCTGAAGTCGTGTAATAATCTGTAGCATTGTAATAATCTGATGTCATGCAATAAACTGATGTGTAATAATCTGACTGTGTAATAATTTGATGTCATGTAATATTCTGATGCTATGTAATAATCTGATGTCAAGTAGTAATCTCATGCCATGTAATAATCTGATGTCAAGTAGTAATCTCATGCCATGTAATAATCTGATGTAGTAGTATCTCATGATGTATAACTGAGTGTAATAATCTGACGCCATGTAATAATCAGATGCCATGTAATAATCTGGTGCCGTGTAATATTCTGAATGTCATGTAATAAACTGATGTCGAGTAATAATATGATGCCATGTAATAATTCGATGTCGTGAACACTGACGGGCACAGACAGAAAAGGGCCAATGTGCAAGAATCAATATATGGGCCCTTTGCAGCCCTAGAGCTCCTAAAAATGCAAAATTGCACCTGTTTTGTAGGTAAAAATGGGCCACTTATCTCACAGCTTGCACCAATGATATGTTCGCCTCTGGTCGTGAAATAAACTGATGTCGTTTAATAATCTGATGTTGTGTAATAATGTGTTGTGTAATAATATGGTGCCGTGTAATAACCTGATGTCGTGTAATAATCTGATGCCATGTAACAACCTGATGTAATGTAGTAATCTGATGCCGTGTAATAATCTATTGTTTCATCAAATTTGAAATAGACCTTTAAATCTACATACAAGTCAGCCTAAAAGTGCATTCCATTTACAAGAAAAATTGAATATGGCTTCAAGGTTTGTTTGTTAGAGATGGCAAATCTGATTGCTACAGAACAGCTATCATTTCTATTGTTCTTCCATTACACCATTAATTTTATTAGTAAAATTTCCTTTAATCTCTGCATAAATAACAGTTCTACACTTTCTAATATACTTTATGCACTTGCGTAAAACTTACTTAAGGTTGTATTCACATGTGCAGATAACTTCCATGAAAATCGGGCATTTCATTATGTTTTTATAGCCTGTAAGAACTGCAAAGCTCAAAACTTAATTGAAAAGAATTGTTTTTAGACCTTGTCTAACACCACTAGCACATGGTAAAAAATTATACACATCTGCATAAATAAGCATTGTCGGTTAGTGCTTGTAAGTACTAGCAATTTTACAATTACTTCTTATTAAAATTTTCATCCGTTCATAAGATATTAACACTTTAGTTTACAGCTCGTTGTCTTGGACACCGACCACCACTTATAGACAACAGAACATGTGCAGTGCTTACAAGCACCTTTCTACTGACAAAAAAATAGAAAAAGCGTTAATTCTGTGGGTTTTTCTACCCGAAATGCGTAAGCATTAAGTTTTTGGTTTTTTTATATGTACTGTACATATTCTCCAATTTTTCTCCTAAATAAAGTCTAGTTTAACTCTTTTTTACTGATTTTTTTAATCACGGTTTTGAAGCTAGTCTGTATCTCTGGAGCACAATGTTACCTACTAATCCTTGCACGCTTCAACGCCGTTCTCACAAAATAAACAGAAGCGGTGGTCGGTCTCCAAGGCAATGAGCTGTAAAGAACAGCACTAATATCTCAAGAACGGTTAGAAATTTTAATAAGCAGTAAATTACAAAATTGCCTTGTTTTATAAGCACTAGCCATCTATGAAGATTGGAATACTCCTTTATAACACTCTAGAGTGATGCATATGAATTACAATAAGCACATTTATGTTAAAAAGCAGTGTTATCTCATCTCTAATGTAAGTCTGGGGGGCACAAGTGAATGTGCGATGTCATGCATCTGTGATTTTGCAATAAATCAAATGAGCACAACTTTGCTCTTATTTCTTATTATTATATTATATATGCAGCATGGTCTTAAGATCGACTTCTGCACTGTAGCGTGGCGGGGTGGTAGCCGTGGGGGAGGTACTCGTCTCTTACGCCCTTTCACGTTACATAAATGTGGGGGCCCTGGCTAGGTGTGTGGACTTGTGCTATGAGGGCACTACACCCTCATAGCACGATGCCGATGACTTTGGTTGGCGTGAATCAGATATTTTACAGTTTAATAAGAGAGACCACCAGTCAAAAATAAACTTTTCACTGAATGACAACTTGGGGGGATTATATACAGTAGATAGCGGGCACACAACTTGATGAACAATTCCTCCACAATACGGTGCACTTTCCACACACAGTTTCAATCCCCTGCTCTTTACTCGATTGTCCTCTATCTTCACCGTTCCTCACTACTTCACCACAACCACAGCTCAGTACAGTGCCGACTCCAGGTTTTTATGAGCCCCGGGCGAAAGAGTCTCAGTGGGCCCCTTTAACAGACCACGATTCATGATGCACAGATACGGCAGAGAAATATGGGTATAGTACAATACCAAATTGTTATGTTTAGGTAGCTGAGGAGTGCAGGCAAAAAAGGCAATACACCAGAGCAGTTGGAATCTATGAGATTGCAGTACCCTGACTAACCACAACAACTAGAGGCAGCCGTGGAGCGTTCCTACGTTGGTCCTAGACGCCTCGTCACAGCCTGAGAAACTAACTACACCTAAAGATAGATATAGGAAAGCTATCTGCCCCGGAGCAGAACCCCAAAGATAATAGAAAGCCCCCAAACATGTAATGGCGGTTAGACAAGAAGAAATACTGACACAGACAGAAAATAGTATGAGCAAACGTTGGGGCCCAAACTAACTAAATAGAAAAGGATAGGAAGGGTACTTACTGCAATCCCAGAAAACCCTGAAAAGCACCAACTCTACTAATTTCAAAAACACCTGAGATCACACGACCTCTACCACCTAAATTAGTTCTCTGGTGTAACAAAATCAAAACAGCAGCCACTGAAAAAACTTGGAAAAAGCAAAAGTACAAACATCAGTGGCTGAACTAAACTGAGAGGGCAAAAGCCCCCGGAGGGGACCCTGAAGGCCCCCACAGAAGTGCAGGACAAAATGCAAAAATCAAGCACAAAAACAAAAAGAAGAAAATGTCTTATCTGTTAGCAGGAGATGCAGACACGACACAGCAGGCTACAAGGGAAACAGGAATCAAGGATGGAGACCAGAACAATTGATCACCGGCAACCCTGATGGGAAGGTGACTCCCTTATATAAGACCAGTCAGTAACACCTGATTCCCAATCCTCACAATCTTCACAATCTTCACTGGACAGACCAGTACCGCTTGTAACCACCAGAGGGAGCCTCTGCTCGAAACTCATCTCAAGCCCATTCACAACAGTACCCCCCCTTGAGGAGGGGTCACCGAACCCTCATTTGAGCAACCAGTTCGGTCAGGATGAGTTCTATGGTACGCACGGATGAGTCTCCTAGCATGGATGTCCGAAGCAAACACCCAAGAATTGTCTTCCTGACCATAACCTCTCCACTTAACCAAATACTGGAGTTTCCGTCTAGAAAAACGAGAATCTAATATTTTCTCAACCACATACTCCAGATTGCCCTCAACCAAAACAGGGTCAGGAGGCACAGCAGCAGGAACCACTGGCTCAACAAACCTCTTCAACAAGGACTTGTGGAACACGTTATGGATTTTAAATGTCCCTGGAAGAAGCAAACGAAAAGAAACAGGATTAAGAATCTCCATGATCTTATAAGGTCCAATGAACCTAGGGTTAAATTTAGGAGTTGCTACTCTCATAGGAATATTTTTTGAGGACAACCAGACCAAGTCCCCTACTTTAAACCGAGGACCATCAGTCCTATGCCGGTTAGCAAACCGCTGGGCCCTCTCCTGAGAGAGGGACAACCTCTCCACTACCTGGTCCCAAATCTGTTGCATACGCTCCACAACAGAGTCAACACCTGGACAGACAGAAGCCTCCGTCTGTCCTGAAGAAAATCGAGGGTGAAACCCAGAATTACAGAAAAACGGAGACATCAAAGTGGAGAGCTAGCCCTATTATTAAGAGCAAACTCAGCCAAAGGCAAAAAAGAGACCCAGTCATCCTGATCAGCAGACACAAAGCATCTTAGATAAGTGTTATGTTTCGGTTAGCTGAGGAGTGCAGGTAAAAAAGGCAATACACCAGAGCAGTTGGAATCTATGAGATTGCAGTACCCTGACTAACCACCACAACTAGAGGCAGCCGTGGAGCGTTCCTACGTTGGTCCTAGATGCCTCGTCACAGCCTGAGAAACTAACTACACCTAAAGATAGAAATAGGAAAGCTATCTGCCCCGGAGCAGAACCCCAAAGATAACAGAAAGCCCCCAAACATGTAATGGCGGTTAGACAAGAGGAAATACTGACACAGAAAGAAAATAGTATGAGCAAACGCTGGGGCCCAAACTATCTAAATAGAAAAGGATAGGAAGGGTACTTACTGCAATCCCAGAAAACCCTGAAAAGCACCAACTCTACTAATTTCAAAATCACCTGAGATCACACGACCTCTACCACCTAAATTAGTTCTCTGGTGTAACAAAATAAAAACAGCAGCCACTGAAAAAACTGGAAAAAGCAAAAGAACAAAACTCAGTGGCTGAACTAAAACTGATAGGGCAGAAGCCCCAGGAGGGGACCCTGAAGGCCCCCAAAGAAGTGCAGGACAAAATGCAAAAATATAGCACAAACACAAAAGAAGCAAAAGTCTTATCTGTAAGCAGGAATGCAGACACGACACAGCAGGCTACAAGGGAAACTGGAATGAAGGATTCAGACCAGAACAATTGATCACCGGCAACCCTGATGGGAAAATGACTCCCTTATATAAGACCAGTCAGTAACACCTGATTCCCAGTCCTCACAATCTTCACTAGCACCGCTTGTAATCACCAGAGGGAGCCTCTGCTCAGAACTCATCTCAAACCCATTCACAACAGTACCCCTCCCTTGAGGAGGGGTCACCGAACCCTCATTTGAGCAACCAGGTCGGTCAGGATGAGTTCTATGATACGCACGGATAAGTCTCCTAGCATGGATGTCCGAAGCAAACACCCAAGAATTGTCTTCCTGACCATAACCTCTCCATTTAACCAAATACTGGAGTTTCCGTCTAGAAAAACGAGAATCCAATATTTTCTCAACCACATACTCCAGATTGCCCTCTACCAAAACAGGGTCAGGAGGCACAGCAGCAGGAACCACTGGCTCAACAAACCTCTTCAACAAGGACTTGTGGAACACGTTATGGATCTTAAATGTCCCTGGAAGAAGCAAACGAAAAGAAACAGGATTAATAATCTCCATGATCTTATAAGGTCCAATGAACCTAGGCTTAAATTTAGGAGATGCTACTCTCATAGGAATATTCTTTGAGGACAACCAGACCAAGTCCCCCACTTTAAACCGAGGACCATCAGTCCTATGCCGGTTAGCAAACCGCTGGGCCTTCTCCTGAGAGAGGGACAACCTCTCCACTACCTGGTCCCAAATCTGTTGCATACGCTCCACAACAGAGTCAACACCTGGACAGACAGAAGCCTCCGTCTGTCCTGAAGAAAATCGAGGGTGAAACCCAGAATTACAGAAAAACGGAGACATCAAAGTGGCAGAGCTAGCCCTATTATTAAGAGCAAACTCAGCCAAAGGCAAAAAAGAGACCCAGTCATCCTGATCAGCAGACACAAAGCATCTTAGATAAGTCTCCAATGTCTGGTTTGTTCTCTCAGTTTGACCATTGGTCTGAGGATGAAATGCCGAGGAGAAAGACAATTGAACACCCAGTTTAGAACAAAAAGTCCTCCAAAATCTGGAAACAAACTGGACTCCTCTGTCAGACACAATGTTCTCAGGAATGCCGTGTAAACGAACCACGTGCTGAAGGAACAATGGCACCAATTCAGAGGAGGAAGGCAACTTAGGTAATGGCACAAGATGTATCATCTTGGAAAACCTATCACAAATCACCCAGATGGCGGTCATTCTCTGAGAAACAGGAAGGTCGGAAATGAAATCCATAGAGATATGGGTCCATGGTCTCTTGGGCACAGGCAATGGCATCAACAAACCACTAGAGCGAGAGCAAGGCTTGGAGCGAGAGCAAGTCCCGCAGGACTGCACAAATTCCCTGACATCACGAGACAAGGTAGGCCACCAAAAGGACCGACTAACCAAGTCTCTGGTACCAAAAATTCCGGGATGCCCAGCCAACGCGGAACAATGAATCTCAGACATCACACTCTTTTTCCACTGGTCCGGGACAAACAATTTTCCAACAGGGCAGCGCTCGGGCCTATCCTCCTGACACCCCTCCAGAGCAGTCTCAAATTAGGTGAGATGGCGGAAAGAACTACACCCTCTTTCAAAATAACAGAAGGATCAGATAACTCAGGAGAGTCCGCAAGGAAGCTCCTCGAGAGGGCATCCGCCTTAACATTCTTAGTGCCAGGAAGAAAGGAAACCACAAAATTAAAACGTGTGAAAAACAAGGCCCACCTGGCCTGTCTAGGATTGAGTCGCTTGGCAGATTCCAGATAGACCAGATTCTTATGGTCAGTAAGGACCACCACCTGATGTTTGGCTCCCTCCAGCCAATGTCTCCACTCTTCAAAAGCCCACTTCATGGCCAATAACTCCCGATTACCCACGTCATAATTACGTTCAGTAGGAGAAAATTTTCGAGAGAAAAAGGCACAAGGGTTACTTTTAGAGGTCTCTGGATCTTTTTGGGACAAAACGGCACCTGCCCCAATTTCAGAGGCATCAACCTCCACCTGAAATGGCAGAGAAACATCAGGCTGCCGTAGAACAGGAGCAGAAGTGAATCTCTGCTTAAGTTCCTGAAATGCAGAGACTGCCTCAGGAGGCCAATTCACCACATCAGAACCCTTTCTGGTCAAATCAGTTAATGGTTTAACAATAACCGAGAAATTACCAATAAATTTACGATAAAAATTGGCAAAACCCAAAAATCTCTGAAGAGCCTTTAATGAAGTAGGTTGGACCCAATCACAGATGGCCTGAACCTTGACCGGGTCCATTTCAATAACAGATGGGGACAAAATGAATCCCAGAAATGAGATCCTCTGTACGCCAAAAAGACACTTTGATCCCTTCACATACAGAGCATTCTCTCTCAAAATCTGGAATACAGTTCGAACATGTTTCACATGAGAGTACCAGTCATTAGAAAAAATCAAGATATCATCCAAATAAACAATCAGAAATTTGTCCACAAAATCCCTGAAAATGTCATTCATGAAGGACTGGAAGACGGAAGGAGCATTAGTGAGCCCAAAGGGCATCACCAGGTACTCAAAATGCCCTTCAGGGGTATTGAATGCCGTCTTCCATTCATCCCCGTGCTTAATGCGAATAAGGTTATACGCCCCCCTGAGGTCAAGCTTGGTAAACCAAGTAGCGTTTTTCACCCTGGAAAACAGGTCAGAAATCAAAGGTAACGGGTATTGATATTTCACAGTAATATTGTTCAAGAGACGATAATCAATACACGGCCTTAAAGAACCATCCTTTTTGGCCACAAAGAAAAAACCGGCACCTAAGGGTGAAGAAGATGGTCTGATATGACCCTTCTCCAATGATTCCTTGATATAAGACCGCATAGCGTCATGTTCAGGTACAGACAAGTTAAAAAGGCGACCTTTAGGGAATTTACTACCCGGCACTAATTCAATAGCGCAGTCATAGCTCCTATGGGGAGGCAAGGATGCAGATTTACTTTCGCTAAACACATCAGAAAAATCAATCAAAAAGTCAGGAACATCCTGAGCCTGGGGGGAGGCAGAAAAAACAGGAGTGTTAGTATTAACTAGTGTTGAGCGATAATGCTCGATATCTAAAAATATCGTATCGAAATTGTATCGCCGATAGCACTAAATATCGTCGATATCCGATTCCGATTGCGGAAGTCCAATGTAAGTCTATGGGAACAAAATATCGACATTAAAAAAAAACATTCTTGCCTTGTTGGTTAATTGTACATGAAGGAAAACAACAAAGACTAATGTAGAATGTATTGGGGGAGGTTGAGGAGACAATAAAGGCATACATGTTTAACCCAATGCATTGGAATAGCATTAATATATTTTTTTGGAAATACGTTTGGATTGACTAACAAATTGACAATGTTGTTAACCTTTTTTCTATTTTGGCAAATAGTATGTTTCACAACTTCCATGCTCTTCACCTTTTTAACTTTTGCCAGTGCCACACTTTCTCCTTCATAATCTTCAGCAGCATCATCTTTCTCATCAAATTATTCTTCATCTTCACCTTCTTAATCTTCTTCTTAAACTTCTTGCTATTCATGTTTTTGTTTACATTACTCATATTGTTATTATTAAACTAATTAATCTTCTTCATATTCAAATTCTTCATCTTCTTCCCTCTTCATCTTCTTCATCATATTCTTATTTGTGACAGAGATTCCTGTACTTGTAATCTGTAAAAGTATGAATTGTTCATCCTTCCGTTCTTGCTGTCACAAAAGATTTAAATTACAACAGTATTTGTCCGTGTTCAGTTTAGCCTGCAGCAGCAGCAGGCATTTTCCAGGGGCACCACGAGGAGGAACGGACTCACCCCCATACACTGCTTAGTCTTCTTCTGCTTAGAATTTAGAGCATATATTTTGCTCTTAATTTTGGTCTTATACTTCATGTTCTTCTGCTTTTTGATCTTTTGCTTATTGTTCTTCTGTCTCTTGTTCTGTATCTTGTAGTTTGTCTTAACCTTCTTTGTCCTGTTGGTGATCTTCTTCTGGGTAATCTTTTATTTTTTCTTTGTGATGGTGTTCAGGCTGGTTGGCTTCATGCTCGTCGTCCTTGTTGTCGTCATCTTCTTCTGGGTGGTCTTTAATGTCGTCTAATTTCCGAGAAACAGCTGACGTTACTGGAACCCTGACGGGTATCAGATGGAGCAAGAGACAATGGAAGTAACGAGGACCAGCTGACTGTGCTGGACCCCGGACGGGTAGCAGAAGGAAAAGAGGCAATGTCACAACCGAGTACCAGCTGACGTTACTGTGACACGGTTACTAAGCAGGAGGTACCTGTGCTCCAAAGCACTACCAAGACCAGCAGACGTTGCTGGAACTCGGATACGGAGATGGAGGCCCTAGGCCAAAGGCACTGGGGAGAACCACTTGACGGTACTGGACCCCGGACGGGTAGCAGAAGGAAAAGAGGCAATGTCACAACCGAGTACCAGCTGACGTTACTGTGACACGGTTACTAAGCAGGAGGTACCTGTGCTCCAAAGCACTACCAAGGAACATCAGACGTTGCTGGAACTCGGATACGGAGATGGAGGCACCTAGGCCAAAGGCACTGGGGAGAACCACTTGACGGTACTGGACCCCGGACGGGTAGAAGAACGCACCCATGAAAATGTAAGTTGACAGGACGCAAGCCGTCCGCAGTTACCGAATCACACAGTCCTACAGTGGGTGCTTATCCTATTGTCACAATGGAAACCGCCTTTATTTACATATCCCACAGCACACACTAGGAATCACCTAAACTGCAGGCACCATAGAGTCGGCTAACCCGAATGCAACACGACAGCACAACTTATTGGAGGATAATTGACGTTCACACTGCCAGGAAACAGCTGTCGTGCTGTAACCAGGCTGGCCAGGAGTCAGTACCCCTGCCAATTACTTACGAGCAACAAATGGCGGTGTTGTAGCCCAGGGAGTAGAGTTCAGGTGGTAGAAAGATGAACATAACAGGAGACATGGAAAACGTTGCCAAACAGTTATTTAATCTGAAAACGGACAGGCAAATTCAGGTGAGATCCATGCCTTGTTCATTTTCAGAAAAGTAAGCCGGTCTACATTCTCTGAGGATAGTCGCATGCGACGGTCTGTTAGTACACCACCTGCAGCACTAAAGACACGCTCAGATAATACACTAGCAGCAGGGCAAGCCAGCACCTCCAATGCATACTGGCTAAGCTCTGGCCATGTATCCAACTTAGAGACCCAAAATTTGAAAGGGGAAGAGGCATCTGGGAGTACACTTAGAGGGAAAGCCAAGTAGTCTGTCGCCATCTTACGGAAACGTATCTTCCTGGTGACTGGAGCCGTCTCGGATGGTGTAGACCTTGCTGGCGCTGTCACAAAACTTTGCCACATTTGTAACATACAGTTCTTGCCCTGTGCAGAGGCGCTGCTTCTGATCCCTCTTGTTGTAGAGGTGTCTACACTGCCTCGACGCACAGAGCTGCTTTGTAAAGCAGTAGCAGCAGCAGCAGCACCTCTCTCGGCTGGAATGTACAACAGTATGGATTGCACCAGTGTGTCTTGGTACTCCTGCATTTTACGGTCCCGGTTCACCGGTGTGATGAGGGTTTGTAAGTTGTCCCGGTAGCGAGGGTCTAGGAGGTGTACACCCAATAATCTGACGTGCTGAGAATGTGGGCGATGCGGCGGTCGTTTCTCAGGCACTGAAGCATGAAATCAACCATGTGCTGCAGACTCCCAACTGGCCAACAAAGGCTGTCCTCTGGAAGAGGCGTCATCTCTGTCTCCTCTGCATCACCCCACCCTCGCTCTACATACTGACTACAGCGTTGTGTACCTCCCTCTGTAGGGATTTCTTCCTCCTCCATTGACTCCTCCTCCTCCTCATCCTCCTCACAAAGTGAGCCCTGCCCAGCCCTTTGTGAGGAACCACGTTGCGCTGACTGTCCTGAAGGTAATTGAATTTGTGACTCCTCATCCTCCACCTCTTCCAAAACCTCTTCCTTTAGTGCTTTCAGTGATTTCTGAAGCAGGCAGATAAGGGGGACAGTCATGCTGACTAGTGCATCATCTGCACTCGCCATCCGCGTTGAGACATCAAACGCACGCAAAACGTCGCAGATGTCCTTCATAGAGGCCCACTCAGTAGTGGTGAAGTGTGAACGGCGCAAATTGCGAGTTGATTGCGCCTGTTGCAGCTGATACTCCATTACTGCTGGCTGCTGCTCACACAACCGCTCCAACATATGTAACGTGGAATTCCACCTGGTGGGTACGTCACATATGATGCGATGTTCAGGAAGGCGAAATCTGACTTGCAGAGCTGCAATGCGCGATCTGGCCATGCTGGAACGTCGCAAGTGAGCGCACTCTAGGCGGACCTTGTGCAGCAGTGCATCAAGATCCGGATAGTCCCTCAAAAAACTCTGCACGACCAAGTTGAGCACATGTGCCAGACATGGTATGTGAGTGAGGTTGCCAAGGCCCAGAGCTGCCACCAGATTTCGGCCATTGTCACACACTACAAGCCTGGCTGGAGATTAGCTGACAAAAACCACACATCGCTCTCCTGCTTGATGGCATCCCAGAGCTCCTGCGCTGTGTGGCTTCGATTCCCCATGGGAATTAATTTCAGTACGGCCTGTTGACGTTTGGCCACGGCTGTGCTCATATCGGTCGCAACAGGTAAGCGTTCACGGGTCCATGTGGAGGTATACCGTGACGGCTCGTGCAGCGATGATTCTGAGGAACTGGAGTAGGAGGAGGAATCAATGTGCACAGACTGGATTCCTGCAATCCTTGGAGTTGGCAGAACACGTACAGCGCCACTGGCAAGATCTGTACCCGGCTCCACAACATTGACCCAATGGGCAGTGAGGGAAAGGTATCGTCCCTGGCCATGGGTACTGGTCCACGCATCGGTGGTCAGGTGGACCCTGCTACTGACGGCGTTTAGTAGCGCATGTTTAATGTTTCCCTCAACATGTTTTTGCAGAGCAGGGACAGCTTGCCTGCTGAAATAAAATCGGCTTGGCACATTATATTGTGGGACTGCCAATGCCATAAAGTTCCTGAAACTGTCAGTCTCCACCAGCCTGAATGACAGCATTTCAAGGGACAGGAGTTTTGCAAGGCCAGCATTCAGAGCCTGTGCTCGTGGATGGTTTGCCGAGTATGGCCGTCTTTTATCCCATGCCTGTGTTACCGATGGCTGTTTTTTGTTCTGGGAGTGTGACGATGACTGTGAACTTGCTGCAGTGGGTGGAATAACAGTTTGTCTATGGACAACAGTGACCGAGGTTCTTCCATGGAGATCCTGTGAGGAAGCCGAAACAGGTGTGTGAGAGCTGGAGGTAGAGGCTTGAACATGACCTAAAGATGTAGGTGCTGCTGTAGGTTGGCCTACATCTCCAGTGTGTCTTTGGAACTCAGCTACGTGCTTTGTCCGTACATGTGTCCACATATTTGTGGTATTCAGGTTCCTGATATTTTTACCTCTTTTAACTTTTTGCTTACACAGCTTGCATTGAACATAGCAAATATCATCTACAAGTCTGTCAAAAAAGGACCACGCAGTGCAAGTCATGGGAGCGCCAATTTTGACAGTTCTAAGAGAACTGCTCCCAACAGGTGCCAAACTGGAGGCTACAGGCAAGCGACTCTGCAGCCTACCTCTCCCTCCTCTTTGTACCGTTGGGACAATCTCTTCCTCAGAGCTGCTCCCACCACCTTCCTGTTGCTCACGCCATGTTGGGTCTCGGACTTCATCATCTCCAGTACCCTCTTCCAACACCTGCTGCTGTTGGGTGGTCTGGCCAGCACCATGCTCAACAGAAAATGGCAACTGAGTCTCATCATCATCAGATGCGTTCTGCGGTGTGCTGTCCATCGGCACTGGCTCACCCGCCTCTTCAGATTGAGAGAGACACAGCTGTTGCGCATCACTGCATACTCCCTCTTCTTCAAATTGCAGAATGCTGCTTGCCTGTGCCCGTGTTTGCGAGCCAACAGATTCTGAGAACAGAAGCAGAGACTCAGCTGGCTCCTGTACAGAACTCTCTGACTGCCTGGGCAATTTGACAGGCGGTGAACAGACAGATGGTTGCTCAACAGTGTTGTGTTCCTGAGAGGAGGTGGAAGGAATTGAAGTCGATGCATTGGCTGCCATCCAACCAACAACGGCTTCAATTTGTTCTTCCAGCAGCAGGGGGGCACGCCGAGCTCCTACCAAAGTGCGCATAAAGGAACGCTCACGGGGAAAACTGGTGGATGCTGTGTCACTGAGGGCGGCAGCAGCCACAGAATCCCCACGTCCTCTCCCTGCTGAAACTCCACGGCCACGACCACGTGCCTTACTCACTGACTTCTTCATCTTGGTAGATTGATAAAGAAAGTCAGAAAAGTTATAAGGCCTAAGTGTGGTTATTACGCAGAGACTGAAGTGAACACTGAAACACAACTGTTCACAATCTGTGAAAGGCTACTCCTTTGTCTACTTCTATAGTGTTTGCAACCAATGTATTGTATACGGATGGAAGCGCGTCACACTAATAGATTATATTTTAAATGGAATGGAGCAGAAACAATTGGAGATAAATGAAAAGGATGAGCCACTGAGACACGCTCAGCAGAGTACAAGCAGCAGTGCTTGAACAAGTAACTGGAGCGTGATGTGCACTCAAAAAATAAAAAACACAGACTGAAGTGAACACTGAAACACAACTGTCCACAATCTGGGAAAGGCTACTCCTTTGTCTACTTCTATAGTGTTTGCAACCAATGTATTGGATACGGATGGAAGCGCGTCACACTAATAGTTAAATTGCATGGAGCTGCAAGAATTACACTGAAGGAAAAAAAAAAGAGTCTGTGAGTGACATGTGCAGATGCCTACAGACAGCGTTGCATGCAGAGCAAACTGCAGCGTCACCTGCACTCACACACACCTTGCAGAGCTGTTAAAACAACACTGCAGGCAAAAGGAAGCTTTACACAGCGGTTGGTGCTAGCCTGCCTACAGCACAGTACACTAAATCGCAATCTCTAACTGTCCCTCAGAGTCAGCACAGCAGCGTTCTGTCCCTTACTGAATTCACAGCACAGTGACGCTAAAATGGCGGCGGCGCCTTTTATAGTGCATTCTGACATCATTTCAGCATCCAATCACAGCCATGCCATTAGTTAACATGACCGCAGCAGTACAGGATGTGCCCACACTTCTTAGGATTCCTCATTGGCTGACTAAAATCACATTGCCTCTCAAAGAATTATGGGAACTTCCGATTCCGGTATTCGATAAGACGAAAATATCGAAACGAATTATCGAAAGGTCGATAGAGCTAATATCGGCCGATAGCCGATATTTGCATTATCGTATCGCTCAACACTAGTATTAACACATTGGCAGCCCCAACTGGTTACAGACACAGATTTCCAATCCAAAACAGGATTATGAGACTGTAACCAAGGAAAACCCAGCACGATAATGTCATGCAGATTATACAGAACCAAAAATTTGCAGCACTCCTGGTGATCAGGTTCAACCCTCATTATCACCTGAGTAGAGAACTGAGGTTTATTCTCAGCCAAAGGGGTAGAATCGATCCCCAGTAGGGGAATAGACTTCTGTAGGGGTATCAAGGGAAACCCACAACGTTTAGCAAAATCATAATCCATCAGGTTAATAGCTGCTCCAGAATCAACGAAAGCCTGAGCAGAAAATGAGGACAGAGAGCATATCAGAGTGACAGTTAATAAAAACTTAGTCTGAACACTACCCAAGACAACTGAGCGTGCAAAACGTCCTCCCCGCTCAGGGCAGACTGAAATAGCATGAGAGGCATCACCACAGTAGAAACATAACCCATTGCGCTTTCGAAACTCATGACGCTGTGCCCCAGACACCACTCTATCACACTGCATGGCTTCAGAAGCTGGTTCACAAGGCAACACCATTCCACGCGTACTTCTCCGCTCACGCAAACGTCTGTCAATTTGAATCGCTAATGACATAGAATCATTGAGACCAGAGGGGACAGGGAATCCCACCATAACATCCTTTACATTATCTGACAGACCCTTCCGAAAAAGGGCCGCCAAAGCGTCGTCATTCCACTTGGTCAGGACTGCCCACCTACGGAATCTCTGACAGTATAACTCAGAGTCATCAAGCCCCTGATTTAATGCCAACAAGGCTTTTTCAGCTTGATCAGTGACATTAGGCTCATCGTACAATAACCCCAAGGCCTGAAAAAATGCATCAACATCACTCAAAACAGGATCCCCAGGTGTCAGGGAAAAAGCCCAATCCTGAGGATCGCCGCGCAGGAGAGAGATGACAATTTGAACCTGCTGCGCTGCGTTCCCTGAGGACTTAGATTTTAAGGCAAAAAACAATTTACAATTATTTTGAAATTCTGAAACTTAGCTCGATCCCCTAAAAACAAATCTGGCATGGGAATCCTAGGTTCCACAACAGGCAACCTAGCAAGATATGCAGCAATACTCTGAACCTCAGTGGCAAGCTGATCCACATGGCCAGACAACTGTGCAAACTCCATTGAGAGAAAAAATCCTCCCCAGCACCCAGAGATACAGAGGGAAAAAAAAAAAATGCAACAAACAGAAAAATATCTCTGACAACTCTGACAACCGTTTTTTCTTTCACAATATTTTTTCCCTTCTGTGAGTACCATACAATTTTAAATTTTGGGCCGGTGATACTGTTATGTTTAGGTAGCTGAGGAGTGCAGGCAAAAAAGGCAATACACCAGAGCAGTTGGAATCTATGAGATTGCAGTACCCTAACTAACCACGACAACTAGAGGCAGCCGTGGAGCGTTCCTACGTTGGTCCTAGACGCCTCGTCACAGCCTGAGAAACTAACTACACCTAAAGATAGATATAGGAAAGCTATCTGCCCCGGAGCAGAACCCCAAAGATAATAGAAAGCCCCCAAACATGTAATGGCGGTTAGACAAGAAGAAATACTGACACAGACAGAAAATAGTATGAGCAAACGTTGGGGCCCAAACTAACTAAATAGAAAAGGATAGGAAGGGTACTTACTGCAATCCCAGAAAACCCTGAAAAGCACCAACTCTACTAATTTCAAAAACACCTGAGATCACACGACCTCTACCACCTAAATTAGTTCTCTGGTGTAACAAAATCAAAACAGCAGCCACTGAAAAAACTTGGAAAAAGCAAAAGTACAAACATCAGTGGCTGAACTAAACTGAGAGGGCAAAAGCCCCCGGAGGGGACCCTGAAGGCCCCCACAGAAGTGCAGGACAAAATGCAAAAATCAAGCACAAAAACAAAAAGAAGAAAATGTCTTATCTGTTAGCAGGAGATGCAGACACGACACAGCAGGCTACAAGGGAAACAGGAATCAAGGATGGAGACCAGAACAATTGATCACCGGCAACCCTGATGGGAAGGTGACTCCCTTATATAAGACCAGTCAGTAACACCTGATTCCCAATCCTCACAATCTTCACAATCTTCACTGGACAGACCAGTACCGCTTGTAACCACCAGAGGGAGCCTCTGCTCAGAACTCATCTCAAGCCCATTCACAACACCAAATACTTTACTTCTTCCATTACATGAGTGATATCTATTGTAAATTCTACAATAGCTCAAAAACCACCAAATCCTCACAGCGCACAGTACAGACTGGACAGTACAGTCCTCCATACAGTATTATGGGCCAAATATAATGCTCCATAAAGAATATTGGACCCCAAATAATGCTCCATACAGGATACTGGTCCCCATATAATGCTCCATACAAAATATGGAGCTCTCCTCTGCTGCGTTCTGCGCTGTTACGGCTCAGGAAAGGGCGCTGTGGAAAGACTCCCCATCATCATCGCCTCCCCATCATCATCACCTCCCCATCATCATCGCTTCCCCATCATCATCGCCTCCCCATCATCTTCGCCTCCCCATCATCATCGCCTCCCCATCATCATCGCCTCCCCATCATCATCGCCTCCCCAACATCTTCGCCTCCCCATCATCATCGCCTCCCCATCATCATTGCCTCCCCATCATCATCATCATCGCCTCCCCATCATCATCGCCTCCCCATCATCATCGCTTCCCCATCATCTTCGCCTCCCCATCATCATCATCATCGCCTCCCCATCATCATTGCATCCCCAATATCATCGCCTCCCCATCATCATCGCCTCCCCATCATCATCATTGCCTCCGGGCCCCGGCTCCTCACCACCATCACTGTCTCCCCTCCACCACCATCACACATACAACACCACACACATACAGCACCGCAGCACACACACATACACCATCACACATACAGCAACACACACACACACATCTCACCTGTCCGGCGTCCGCGCTCTCTCTGTTACAGCCAGCCGCTGAATGATGACGTCATTCAGCGGCTGCTGTGAGAGGAAGTGCCGTCGCCCCATGGAGCCCGGAGCAGCGGAGGCACGGGGAGAGGTAAGTATTGCGCCGGCTGCACCGGGGTCCTAAGCAAACGGGGGGCCCAGTGGCGGCGCTGGTACCGCTCTCGGGCTAACGGGCGCTGGGATGCCCAACGGCGAGTGGGCCCCCCGGCCTGCTCAGGGCCCCGGGTATGCCGGGTTCTGACGCCGGCCCTGGCTCAGTACCACAGTCCAGGTAGCAAGAGTCCTTTACTCAACCTGCGGTTCCACACCTTCTTTCCCCTCTAAGGACCTTTATTGCCAATATGGCCGGAATTTATCTTCTCTGTCCCTGACGCTCTGGAACTCCCGCCTGGGGTACTCTGTTTATATCACATACTCTGTCCCATCTTGACCCGTTACATCTCAGAGTTTTAATCTCTGGGTTGTATAGCTAGGCATCCTCTTCCTGGATCCTTCTCCATTTGATCACTCTATTGCTCGGTCACTTCACTGCTTCCTTCTGCTAGGATCTCGATATCCTCTGTCTCCTTTCACGTCATGGACACCCATGTCAAGCGGCACTGCTCCTTATGTCTGCTTTCTACGCACACTGGGCACTATCTGACTTTCTGAAAGAAAACTGTCTCTGTCCCTTCACCTTAGCCCCTACCACTCTGGGCTAGTCCCAACCATTAACTCTAACTCTCCCTACAGTCGGACAAAACACAATACCAATATTATTAACACATGTCACAGTTCACATTGCACCATATAATAATACACTCGTTCTTCAAGGTTAAATGTAGGCAATATGTCCATCTCCTTAGAGCAGGCCTGGGCAAACTGCGGCCCACGGGTCACATCCTGCCCCGAGTGTTTCTGTGCGGCCCGCTGACACTCACAGCCAGAGTATGTGCAGGAGAGGTAAGGGTAAAGTCCCTCATAGTGCTCCCTCTGTGATCTGTGGCTTATCACATCCACTCCATAGACTGCAGAAAGGATTCCCACCCCCTCCCTGTCAGCTCCTGCCCCATATGTGATGTGGATCTCTGCATGTGGAATAGAGGTGGGAGAATAACTTTTTTCAAATGTTCCCAATTTATTGCTTGATCAACTGCTATTACATGTTACGATAAGCTTCATTGCAACTAGTAGGTTATGTTCACTATGTTCACACTACTGTAATATTTGTCCAAGTGCTGCTCGTGAAAAAAAAATAAACCCGACCTCAGACGGAGCACTAGGATCAATGTCATGGAACTGAGCTATCCAGATTACAGTTTGAAAATGTCTGTGTGAGAAATGTCACAGCACCCACCGGTCTCTTCTGTATTTCGGATCAGACTCGCCTGTTGAAGTCTATGTGTGTGCAAAATTAAAAAAATTGGATCCCATATGAATCACCCGTAAAGCATCCAATTTTTACAAATACATTTCCATTACTAACACAAGACACTGTATTTGTTCTTTTACATTTTATTCACTTCTGATGTATAAAAATGGATGCCATACAGATGACAATACAGATGGAAAATAGTCTTTTTCTGGATGAAATTAACGATTCATTTTATACGCTCATGTAAACATCATCACATAAGCAACTGCTTTTTATAAAGTGATAAAATTAATATTATGCAGAATTAAAGGGTGATCCGAAACCAAAGGTGAATTTCATACTAAATTCAATTCAATAATCTAATCACTTTTCTAATATATTTCAATTAAAAAATTTCTACCTTTCCCTCTCTACTCTAACTTCCTGTCTACGTGTTGGTTTTTTTCTTCCAATGACATTTGTTTGAGAATCCCAGTGAATATTGGGGTACTCACAAGGGACATCATCAGGGGACAGAGGATGCGGTCACTGCCACAGTTTCATTCCCCACCATGAAATAAAGCATCATCTGTTTCAGAGACTGGACTGGTCCCTGTCGGGTCATCACTTTTCTTTAGAGCCAGCAAGGGAGCGCACTGTCACTGTGCATTCAAAGGCATATAGCACAAGGAGCTCATACTGAGTATACGACACAATTTACAACTGACGCATTATAAGATGAGCAGGACTAGTTGAGCCTCCAAAACAGACATCACTGATAACGCCTCATTTTAGAGAGGGCGCAGAGGCTGCGGCAGTGTCCACAGCATCTGCCCCTGATGACGGCTCATTTCAGAGAGGGCATGGAGGCTGTGTCAGTGGCCACTGCGTCTGCCCCCTGATAACGGCTCATTTCATAGAGTGCGCAGAGGCTGCGGAAGTCCGCAGCATCTGCCCCGTGATGAAGGCTCATTTCAGAGAGTGCGCAGAGGCTGCAGCAGTGTCCACAGCATCTGCCCCCTGAAGACGGTTCGTTTCAAAGAGAGCGCAGAGGCTGCGTCAGTGTCCGCAGTATCTGCCCCCTGATGACGGCTCATTTCACAGAGGGCGCGGAGGCTGTGTCAGTGTCCGCAGGGTCTGCCCTCTGATAACGGCTCATTTCAGAGAGTGCGCAGAGGCTGCGTCAGTGTCCACTGCATCTGCCCCCTGATGACGGCTCATTTCAAAGAGAGCGCAGAGGCTGCGTCAGTGTCCGCAGCGTCTGCCTCCTGATGACGGCTCATTTCAGAGAGGGCGTGGAGGCTGTGTCAGTGGCCGCTGTGTCTGCCCCCTGATAACGGCTCATTTCAGAGAGTGCGCAGAGGCTGCGTCAGTGTCCGCAGCATCTGCCCCGTGATGAAGGCTCATTTCAGAGAGTGCGCAGAGGCTGCAGCAGTGTCCACAGCATCTGCCCCCTGATGACGTCTCATCTGCCCCCTGATGACGGCTCATTGCAGAGAGTGCGCAGAGGCTGTGGCAGTGTCCGTGTGTAGCCCAGCTTCGCAGGCACACATAAAAATCCAGGAGAGTGCACAGGAAGGTAACCGCAAAAACTTGATATGCATTCACTGCCACTCACTCTTCAGACACACCCATCTGAGATATAAGGGGGAGTGACACGTGGTTAGTCATATAGTTTTCCGAGAGGAGTCAGTCAGTTAGCTCCGGGAGGCTCAGGAGTGAGTCATCCCTTGGATAGTTTCCTGTCTGAGATAAGATCAGTCTGTGTGGAGCTTAAGGTACTGCCACACTAAGCTATCCCGCTAGCGATCTCGTTAGCGTTGCATACTAATGAGATCGCTAGCGGGATTGTTTCTATATCGCTAAATGCTACCGCATTTAGCGATATAGTTAACGACGCTATCGCCGTTAGCGATCTTCTTGACGACTTTAGCGGTACAAAAGTACCGCTAAATCGCTAAGAAAAGGTGCCACACAGCGATAAGATACTTACCCAGCGGGAGCGCCGACGATAAAATAGGGTCCGGAGCGATTCCAGCGACGAGCGAGATCACAGCAGGAAGCTCGTCGCTGGAAGCTGCCGCACTGAACAATATCGCTAACGGGATCGCTAAATAGTGACGTTTTTTAGCGATCCCGTTAGCGATATTGTTTAGTGTGGCATACCCTTTAGTGTTCAGTGGAGTTCAGCCTGTTAGCTTCTGTCTCAAGGACAGAGCAGCCATTCAGTCTCGGTCCTGTGTGGACTTTGGAGGAAACTGAGAGCTGTGCAGCGAGCTCTGGATGAAGCTGACCTTTTCTACAAAAGCCACCAGTGCTTATGTTAAGAGCGGAAAGCAGGGCGAAGGGCACAGTGGAGAAGTTAAAGAAGTGCTACAGGTATAGGGGTACCTGCACTAAATTGCCGGACACCGGAGTCCGAAGTGTTGCTACAGTTTCAAGCTTAGTAACAAGATTACCGGAGGCATCTGGACTACAGGTCGCAGAGAGCAGCCCTAAGTGTCAATACGTAACCGGAGACAGGGAAGACGGGTCTAGCCTGATCTGCAAATATAGACTTAGTTTTCACCACTTAGAAGTTTCCACCACAATGTTGGCCGGGCAGTACAGCTATTGAGAAAGCTGGGGATTCAGAATTAACTTCGCTTCAGGCAAGTTGGATTCACAAGTATATGGAAGTAAAGGAGGCCTCTAACCTGCTCAGCTGTTACCCGAATGTGCACTCTCCACCCCGACCAGCTCCCCGGGATCTGCTTGAATCATCTGCCAGTAAAGGTATGGAAAGAAACTGCAATGTGTGTGACTGAATCCTTATCTACACCCTACATCATCACCACCATAGACTTCCAGGGACCAGTCTCACCTGTGGGAGACTTACCACCCAGCTGCCCCATAACATCCCCTGTGAAGACCCTTACAGCAGCGCTGGTACAATTTACCAGAAACCACAGGTGGCGTCACGAACTACCTATCCTAAATAATCCCCTGTAAATATCTCCCCCCCATTGTATGAGCGCCCAGGGCCACGGACCGAGTCCCGCTGCCAGTGACAAACCCCATAGACTTTCAGGGGCTCGGTGCCGAGTACCCCATTGCCCTGGTACTAAGTGCGACTCATCTTTGGCGTCACGAACAGGATACGAAAACTTGCAATTGTGAGTCCTGTGTGCCTATATTGACTGTTTGTACAGAAAAGACTGTTGCTGCATTTGGCGCCAAATACCGCCATTTTACCGCCAAGTTGGCGCCCTGAAGCGCTGGTGAAGAAGGTGGGCGTGCATTCGTGGGCGTGTACCCCCCCTGAGGCGCGAAAGATATGGCCGCCCTCTCCAAATGCTACTACAATGTGCGGTCCTGCCCCACTGCTAAAGAAATCCGCCTCCTCTTCATCCTCTATCCGAAGAGGAGGAGACGCAAATCCCGCCTCCACGGAAGAGACCGGACTGTTCCTGATGGAACCTACACTCTGGCCTGGGACGAGGTGGCAGAAGGACAAGAGCAGCTATGCAGTGGAGCAGTGGGGCGCAGGCCCTGCTCCCCGGAGAAGCTGTTGTTTGAACCTGAGCCATCCCTAATACAGAAGCTTCAGCAAACTATGCTGGAGCTGCAGAAGGAGAATGCAGTGCTCCGAAGATTAATCCAGCGTCATGCAGACTTGCAGGAGACAGAGAGACGCTGGCGTGCCCAGATACAGCGGCTGCTGTGGGACGCAGTGCTCTCTCCCACAAGCATAATGCCGTCACCTGATTTTCCAAGATCCCTGCTGAAGAAAGCTGAAGGAAAACCGGAGGCCGCCCCCAAAAGTGCTGTACCTGATCCCACCGATGGAGAGGTGGAAGCGAAGGAGGCTGAGGAGGTCCTGCCTGTTCCGGAGTACCAGCTAGGCCAGGAGGCCGCAGCAGATTACAGATCCCCGGTAGGGACACCGGAGGAGACCCAACTGTCAGCGATAGAAAACGACTGGGAGCAGCGACAGCAGCAGGTTAGTGCGTTCCCAACCGAGCCACTGCGCGCACCTGCGTCCTACTCGGAATCGCCATCTGCATCCCAATCTGCATCCCACTCTGCATCGCCCCCTGCATACTCATCTGCGACTACCCGTTCATCGCAATCGGCGACCTGCTTGGCATCGCAACCAGCATCGCAAGCCAGATCTCACTATGTGGCACCATCCGCAACGCCACTTGCGTCATATATGACAGAGGTACCCGATGGGACCTTAGTTGGAATGAGGACTGTGGCCACTCAAACCCTGATAACAGGCCATGATTTATTTGTAATGCGTTCTAAGGAACATCGCGTCGTTCCAGCCCCAGGGGTGGAAGATGTAATTGAAAGTAATAACAAGTGAAGACCGGTAGGACCCAGACAGGGGTTTACCGCATTCTAGTAACTGTAGAAAGTTTTGAAAGAAAATTGCATTTTTGCACTTTAAGTATTGTATACTGATGTTTTACATATTTGGAATAGAATACCCGGCTGGGTAAAGAGAGTTAAAGAATTTAGAAAGTTAAATAATGTGTTGATTGCATAGTATACCCTGGTTGGGTAACTCCAGTTGAATTATATGTGAATACTTGAAACATGAATGTCTTTTATTATGTCATGGACTGAGAGGCTGAGGACTGTGCCAGCCCAGAACTTATCTCTGTAAATAGTTGCGCTACGGTGCATTATCTTGGTTTGACATGAAACCATTACTATCAACCTCTGAAGAAAAACCCGTATGGTGTGGCCTAGAGTGAGGTCTGCAGTCAGAAGTCCTGCAGCCCACCCAGGACCCACGTGGGAGGTTTTTGGTGCGGGTCCTCCACAAGTATCTTGTATATATGAAAATGTCTTGATATTTTGATACTTTTGTATTTTCTTACTGTACATATTGTAACGTTCAAGAAATCCTTACCTCCCGGATGGGAAGAGTTATAATGTTTATGTTAATGCAAAACAAAATGTTCTTTTTGTCTTTTACAGCCCGGGAGTGCTGTGTTTAACCAAGGGGGATGTGTAGCCCAGCTTCGCAGGCACACATAAAAATCCAGGAGAGTGCACAGGAAGGTAACCGCAAAAGCTTGATATGCATTCACTGCCACTCACTCTTCAGACACACCCATCTGAGATATAAGGGGAGTGACACGTGGTTAGTCATATAGTTTTCCGAGAGGAGTCAGTCAGTTAGCTCCGGGAGGCTCAGGAGTGAGTCATCCCTTGGATAGTTTCCTGTCTGAGATAAGATCAGTCTGTGTGGAGCTTAGTGTTCAGTGGAGTTCAGCCTGTTAGCTTCTGTCTCAAGGACAGAGCAGCCATTCAGTCTCGGTCCTGTGTGGACTTTGGAGGAAACTGAGAGCTGTGCAGCGAGCTCTGGATGAAGCTGACCTTTTCCACAAAAGCCACCAGTGCTTATGTTAAGAGCGGAAAGCAGGGCGAAGGGCACAGTGGAGAAGTTAAAGAAGTGCTACAGGTATAGGGGTACCTGCACTAAATTGCCGGACACCGGAGTCCGAAGTGTTGCTACAGTTTCAAGCTTAGTAACAAGATTACCGGAGGCATCTGGACTACAGGTCGCAGAGAGCAGCCCTAAGTGTCAATACGTAACCGGAGACAGGGAAGACGGGTCTAGCCTGATCAGCAAATATAGACTTAGTTTTCACCACTTAGAAGTTTCCACCACAATGTTGGCCGGGCAGTACAGCTATTGAGAAAGCTGGGGATTCAGAATTAACTTCGCTTCAGGCAAGTTGGATTCACAAGTATATGGAAGTAAAGGAGGCCTCTAACCTGCTCAGCTGTTACCCGAATGTGCACTCTCCACCCCGACCAGCTCCCCGGGATCTGCTTGAATCATCTGCCAGTAAAGGTATGGAAAGAAACTGCAATGTGTGTGACTGAATCCTTATCTACACCCTACATCATCACCACCATAGACTTCCAGGGACCAGTCTCACCTGTGGGAGACTTACCACCCAGCTGCCCCATAACATCCCTGTGAAGACCCTTACAGCAGCGCTGGTACAATTTACCAGAAACCACAGGTGGCGTCACGAACTACCTATCCTAAATAATCCCCTGTAAATATCTCCCCCCCATTGTATGAGCGCCCAGGGCCACGGACCGAGTCCCGCTGCCAGTGACAAACCCCATAGACTTTCATGGGCTCGGTGCCGAGTACCCCATTGCCCTGGTACTAAGTGCGACTCATCCGCATTGTCTGTCCCCTGATTAAGGCTCATTTCAGAGAGTGCGCAGAGGCTGCAGCAGTGTCCCCATCGTCTGCCCCCTGATGACAGCTCATTTCAGAGAGTGCGCAGAGGCTGCAGCAGTGTCCGCATCGTCTGCCCCCTGATGACAGCTCATTTCAGAGAGTACGCAGAGGCTGCAGCAGTGTCCGCATCGTCTGCCCCCTGATAATTGCTCATTTCAGAGAGTGCGCAGAGGCTGCAGCAGTGTCCCCATCGTCTGCCCCCTGATGACAGCTCATTTCAGAGAGTGCGCAGAGGCTGCAGCAGTGTCCGCATCGTCTGCCCCCTGATAATTGCTCATTTCAGAGAGTGCGCAGAGGCTGCAGCAGTGTCCGCATCGTCTGCCCCCTGATGACAGCTCATTTCAGAGAGTGCGCAGAGGCTGCGGCAGTGTCCGCATCGTCTGCCCCCTGATAATTGCTCATTTCAGAGAGTGCGCAGAGGCTGCAGCAGTGTCCGCATCGTCTGCCCCCTGATGACAGCTCATTTCAGAGAGTGCGCAGAGGCTGCGGCAGTGTCCGCATCGTCTGCCCCCTGATAATTGCTCATTTCAGAGAGTGCGCAGAGGCTGCGGCAGTGTCCGCATCGTCTTCCCCTGATGAAGGCTCATTTCAGAGAGTGTGCAGAGGCTGCGGCAGTGTCCGCATCGTCTGCCCCCTGATGACAGCTCATTTCAGAGAGTGCGCAGAGGCTGCGGCAGTGCCCGCATCGTCTGCCCCCTGATGACGGCTCATTTCAGAGAGTGCGCAGAGGCTGCGGCAGTGCCCGCATCGTCTGCCCCCTGATGACGGCTCATTTCAGAGAGGGCGCAGAAGCTGCGGCAGTGTCCGCATCGTCTGCCCCCTGATGACGGCTCATTGCAGAGAGTGCGCAGAGGGTGTGGCAGTGTCCGCATTGTCTATCCCCTGATTAAGGCTCATTTCAGAGAGTGCGCAGAGGCTGCAGCAGTGTCTGCATCGTCTGCCCCCTGATGACAGCTCATTTCAGAGAGTGTGCAGAGGCTGCGGCAGTGTCCGCATCGTCTGCCCCCTGATGACAGCTCATTTCAGAGAGTGCGCAGAGGCTGCGGCAGTGCCCGCATCGTCTGCCCCCTGATGACGGCTCATTTCAGAGAGTGCGCAGAGGCTGCGGCAGTGCCCGCATCGTCTGCCCCCTGATGACGGCTCATTTCAGAGAGGGCGCAGAGGCTGCGGCAGTGTCCGCATCGTCTGCCCCCTGATGACGGCTCATTGCAGAGAGTGCGCAGAGGGTGTGGCAGTGTCCGCATTGTCTGTCCCCTGATTAAGGCTCATTTCAGAGAGTGCGCAGAGGCTGCAGCAGTGTCCGCATCGTCTGCTCCCTGATGACAGCTCATTTCAGAGAGTGCGCAGGGCTGCGGCAGTGTCCGCATCGTCTGCCCCCTGATGAAGGCTTATTTCAGAGAGTGCTCAGAGGCTGTGGCAGTGTCCGCATCGTCTGCCCCCTGATGAAGGCTCATTTCAGAGAGTGCGCAGGGGCTGCGGCAGTGTCCGCATCGTCTGCCCCCTGATGAAGGCTCATTTCAGAGAGTGCGCAGAGGCTGCGGCAGTGTTCGCATCGTCTGCCCCCTGATGAAGGCTCATTTCAGAGAGTGTGCAGAGGCTGGGCAGTGTCCCATCGTCTGTCCCCTGATGACGACTCATTTCAGAGAGGGCGCAGAGGCTGCGGCAGTGTCCCATCGTCTGCCCCTGATGACGGTCTTTTCAGAGAGTGCGCAGAGGCTGCGCAGTGTCCGCATCGTCTGCCCCTGATGAAGGCTCATTTCAGAGAGTGCGCAGAGTCTCGGCAGTGTCCGCATCGTCTGCCCCTGATGACAGCTCATTTCAGAGAGGGCGCAGAGGCTGCGGCAGTGTCCGCATCGTCTGCCCCCTGATGACGGCTCTTTTCAGAGGTGCGCAGAGGCTGCAGCAGTGTCCGCATCGTCTGCCCCTGATGAGGCTCATTTCAGAGAGTGCGCAGAGTCTACGGCAGTGTCCGCATCGTCTGCCCCCTGATGACAGCTCATTCAGAGAGGGCGCAGAGGCTGCGGCAGTGTCCGCATCGTCTGCCCCTGATGACGGCTCATTTCAGAGAGTGTGCAGAGGCTGCGGCAGTGTCCACATCGTCTGTCCCCTGATGACGGCTCATTTCAGAGAGGGCGCAGAGGCTGCGGCAGTGTCCGCATCGTCTGCCCCCTGATGACAGCTCATTTCAGAGAGTGCGCAGAGGCGCTGGCAATGTTCCGCATCGTCTGCCCCCTGATAATGCTCATTTCAGAGAGTGGGCAGAGGCTGCGGCAGTGTCCGCATCTCTGCCCCTGATGAAGGCTCATTTCAGAGAGTGGCAGAGGCTTCGGCAGTGCCCGCATCGTCTGCCCCCTGATGACGGCTCATTCAGAGAGTGCGCAGAGGCTGTGGCAGTGTCCGCATTGTCTGTCCCCTGATTAAGGCTCATTTCAGAGAGTGCGCAGAGGCTGCAGCAGTGCCCTGCATCGTCTGCCCCTGATGACGGGCTCATTTCAGAGAGTGGCAGGGGCTGTGCAGTGTCCGCATCGTCTGCCCCCTGATGAAGGCTCATTTTAGAGAGGTGCAGAGGCTGCAGCAGTGTCCGCATCGTCTGCCACCTGATGAAGGCTCATTCAGAGAGTGCGCAGAGGCTGCGGCAGTGTCCGCATCATCGCCCCCTGATGAAGGCTCATTTCAGAGAGTGTGCAGAGGCTGCAGCAGTGTTTGCATCGTCTGCCCCCTGATGAAGCTCATTTCAGAGAGTGCGCAGAGTCTACGGCAGTGTCCGCATCGTCTGCCCCCTGATGACAGCTCATTTCAGAGAGGGCGCAGAGGCTGCGGCAGTGTCCGCATCGTCTGCCCCTGATGACGGCTCATTTCAGAGAGTGTGCAGAGGCTGCGGCAGTGTCCACATCGTCTGTCCCCTGATGACGGCTCATTTCAGAGAGGGCGCAGAGGCTGCGGCAGTGTCCGCATCGTCTGCCCCCTGATGACAGCTCATTCAGAGAGTGCGCAGAGGCTGCGGCAATGTCCGCATCGTCTGCCCCTGATAATTGCTCATTTCAGAGAGTGGGCAGAGGCTGCGGCAGTGTCCGCATCATCTGCCCCTGATGAAGGCTCATTTCAGAGAGTGTGCAGAGGCTTCGCATGCCCCGATCGTCTGCCCGAGAGGCGCAGAGAGGCAGGGCTGTGCATGTCCCTTGTGCCCCTGATTAGCTCATTTCAGAGAGTGCGCAGAGGCTGGCAGTTGCATCGTCTGCCCCTGAACGCTCATTTCAGAGAGGCGCAGGGCTGCGCAGGTCCGCATCGTCTGCCCCCTGATGAAGCTCATTTTAGAGAGTGTGCAGAGGTGCGCAGTGTCCGCATCGTCTGCCCCTATGCTCATTTCAGAGAGTGGCAGGGCTGCGGCAGTGTCTCCCATAAGGCCCATTATGAGGTGTTCAGAGAGTTGCAGGCCAGCATGTTGCTCTGCCCCTGATGAGGCTCATTTCAGAGAGTGCGCAGAGGCTGCGGCAGTGTCCAATCGTCTGCCCCTGATGCGGCTCATTTCAGAGAGGGCGCAGAGGTGTGGCAGTGTCCGCATGTCTGCCCCTGATTGGCTCATTTCAGAGAGTGCGCAGGGGCTGCTGCAGTGTCGCATCGTCTGCCCCTGATGAAGCTCATTTGAGAGTGTGCAGGGGCTGCGGCAGTGTCCGCATCGTCTGCCCCCTGATGAAGGCCATTTCAGAGAGTGCGCAGAGGCTGCGGCAGTGTCCGCATCTGCCCCTGATGAAGGCTCATTCAGAGAGTGTGCAGAGGCTTGCAGCAGTCTTTCATCGTCTGCCCCCTGATGAAGGCTCATTTCAGAGAGTGCGCAGAGGCTGCGGCGAGTGCCCATGCGTCCTTAGAGGTCTCAGAGGGCGCAGAGCTGCGCATCCCCTGGGTCCGAGGTCGCCCCG
>JARQOD010006467.1:0-42786 GCA_033576555.1 Oophaga sylvatica | reverse complement strand
AATATCATTATCATGTTATGATCAGTATCATCATCACTATCATGATCATCATCATTTATCATTATCAGCATCAGCATCATTATCATGGTCATCATCATTATCATGATCATCATTATCATTATCATCATCATCATCATCATTATCACATAAGTTTAACAGCCCACTAGCATTTGTGTTCCGCCCCTCGGGACTGCGCACCCTCAATAGGAGCTTCATCACACTGTCCATCAGAAAATTTTTCCCCAGAGATCCTTAGATCGGGGAAAGTCATTACCCAATATAACGGGTTGCATCAGGTTCTTCACTACCCCCACTTCACATGAAACCTCCCGCGTTTGGGGATCAAGTCCACGGCAGTCTCTGGGTAGACTTTGGTGTCTCCATGGACGCACACCACACTCAGGTGCTTATCAGGGAAGAAGTCCCTATCAATCAGGCTGTCACATACGGAAGTCACTGGACTCTCTGAGTCCAAGAGGGCCTGTGCTGGGCAGTCATTTACAACCACCGGGGACACCTGTGGTCAGTCTCTTCGGCTGAGGTGGACACACACACAGGTTCTGCGCAGAGAGAGAGGGATCTGCCAACATCACAATTACATAGGCTCCCCCCTCTATTGGACAGTTGGCTGCAATTTCACGACATCGCCAACACTGTCCATCACACTTTTCACCCCACATGTCCCCTCAGGCCTGAACCCGCTTATCAGCATACCCCATGTCCCCACAGCTGGAACGCTCTTACGCGAGAGTTCAGCGTCCGGGAACTCTGAAGTGACGACCTCTCAGACGGCTGGTCACGGAGACAGTCTTTGCTGGCGAAGGCCTTCTCCATCAGGCTGACCAGACGATTGGCGTCCTGGTGGTCTCCTTGTCCGACCTCTGGCTGTACCTCAGGAGGACATGCTCGGGTGTAGCGGTTCACTATCACCTTTCCAACTCCATAATCAGGTTTGCTGACTGCAGACTCCCAACTCCATCTCCAGTCATGAACTCCCCTGGCACGGGCTGTCACCGTAACACCCAGCCCGGGTAAGAATCTCCGCTTTCAGCTTGGCATAGTCTTGGCTGTCCTGCTCGCTCAGGTCAGCATAGGCCCTTTGGGGTTCTCCAATCAGATAGGGTGCGACCATCATGGCCCATTCAGATAGGGGCAGATTCTCCTTCTCTGCCAGTCCCTCAAACCTAGTGAGATATACTCCACATCGTCACGAGGTGTCATCTTTTTCAGGGACCGTCTTACCGCCTTCTTTTACAGCGGACAATGCAGGTGACTTTGCAACATTACTTTGGGACGATGCGCTGCAAGTCTTTTGTAGTGCTGCAACCTGCTCAAAAACCAACTGGTTATTCTCCTGCTGCTGCTGCAGGAATTGCTGCTGGGCCTGCTGCATGCGCTGCTGGTGCTGCAGGCGCTGCCGCTCCATGCTCTGCTGCATGCTCCGCTGGGCCTGGACCAGGTACTCAACGAGCTCCTCCATACTCCCGGGACTTATCTGTCTCAACCACGGCAGTCTTATGTTGCACATTAACTTGCGCCATTTGTTCAAACAGCGCCTCCATGCTGTCATCCATGCTGTCAGACTTCTCTGTCTCAACAACGGCAGTCTTCACTCAAGACATACACACTCCACAGTCTTTTCCACAAAAAATTCAGCTTTGCTGTGCAGACACTTTTTTTTTTTCTCTGCAAACTCTATTAGGGCCACTGTCTCTTTAAGACTGCTCCAACAGACTTTTCCTTTGCTGACACACTTTTTTTTTCTCTGCTGCTGCTTTAACAGACTTCACCTTTATTGCTGTCTCTCGCCACTGTTCTGCACGCACATTCTAGCACCAATTGTATCAGCCACTGTGCTGCCCCAGCATTCTCCGCCAATTGTAAGCTTTTCAGGGGATATAGCTCTGAGATCGCCGTCCGGGTAGACGGAATGGCATAGAAACAGTTCATTCAGAGACAGCAGTTCTGGTAAAAACTGACCGCAACCAGTTTTATTAAAGTCCACAGCAAACAGATAAACAAACAAATCATAAACATAAGACCTGGGCTTGTCCAGCCACTTACTACACTTAGATAGATTTCCCTATCTATCCGGGTCCCGACTCTAACAGCCTGGGCCAAAACAACACATATGTTCAGCATTTACCAGCATGGAGTTTCACAGAGTCTCCTCCTTGTGTCTGAAGGCACCTTCAACGTCCAGACTTGAGAGAGCTCCCCTCCTATTCAGCAGCTATCCGCATGGATTCTCACAGAGACTACTCCTGTGTCCGGGGTACATCGAGCACCCAGACTGAGACAGCTCAAACTCCTGGAGACTCCTTCTTGTGCCTGGACTCCCTGTCCAGACTAAGCGAGCTCTCTGACTGTGTTCGCAGACACCTACTTCTGGTCTCCTAATTAACAGCTGAATGGTTTCAGGCCTGAGCTGCAAGTGTGTACTGAATGTAAGGTGTAGTGACCTTTCTCTACCACTAGGTTTACAAAGCCACACATTTCCCTTATACCATACAGCACAGTACCTAGGTGAAATGTACACCCCATTCGACACATATTCCTTCACTGTCTCACATAACATTGATTCTCAGCATTACTGAGAAAAAATCCAGTTACGATTTTGGAGCACGAACAGTATTGAACATAACCTCGAACAGCCGGATTTTTTCCAAATCGTTCGGGTTCGTCAAACGGCTCGAACACCGCCCAAAACAGCTTGAATTTGAGATTGGCGAACAGTGCGATTCGAACACCGCTCATCTCTAGTTTTAAGTTATATCTCATGTATACTACTGTTTTTTTTTTATAAGTGTCTTTGGTTACCAAATCTGCAGTTTAAATTGCCTCTGCATTTTTTTGATTCAGGTTCTGCCTTAGAACTCATTGACAGCAATTTTGCTATTGAGTATGGGTACACAGTTTCAACTCTCGGTCATCCTATTCAAGTATCTGCAATTCTCCCATTACCCAAAGTCATATTACTTCTAAAGTTGAGAATGTGAGTATGAGAGTGGGAGCGTGTTGCAAACAGAATTTATCTCATTCATGGTGTTTCCTTCCTTACCAGGTAAAGTTGTTTTGTGTATGTCCTGGTTGGTAAAAAACACAATCCTACCATCAATTGGAAGACTTGAGAGGTTAAGTTTTAGGGGAATTTAAGTTTTTCCAGCTGTTTATCTAAATCTCTGGAATCTATGAGTTCTCTTCTTCCAGGTTTAATTCAGGATTTTGAGAATGATATTTCTGAGACTGAATGTGAAGTTCTTCCTCGCATAGGTCATATGATTGTACTATCGAATATATTCCAGAGGCCAAATTGCCTAAATCTCATCTGTTTAACTTTACTCTCCCTGAAAGAGATGACTTGAAAGAGTACATTCAAAAGTGTCTGTTCATGGCTCACATAACATGGCACTCAACTTCTAAAATATTTTTTGGATTTTTTAATGCAGCCAGATTTTAATATAGATGTTTCAGCCTCACTGGCCTTCATCAGTAACAGACTGCAGTATAGTAGTTAATCGCATTCAGGCCTCATACTCACTGGTGCCGAAAATGGATGAAAATCAGACGATAAAAAATCGGATGCAAATCTGACCAATGTTAGTCAATGGGTGAATTCTCATTAGCGATTTTTTTCTCATCAGATATTGGTGTGAGAAAAAAATCGCAGCTTGCTGCGATTTGATGCGATTTTGGGATGAAAATCGCCAATGCAAGTCAATGGGTGCGATTAAAAAACGAACAGCACTCGCACCATGCAAGTGCTGTCCGATTTATATGCACCAGTCTCCTTTGAAAAGTCGGTAATTCATCCCCGGCTACTGTAAAATCACACTGACAGCTCACAAAACAGTAGATACATACACATAGAATACATATATATATATATATACATGTCATTGTAACACATACATATATATATATTTATAGTTCTTACACTTCTACATACTGTAATAGCCGCTAATTCAATTGCCGGCTTTTGTGAAATCACAGAAGCCGACATGAAATTATACATTGTTTGGACACAGTTAACCATGTCATTTCCTGTATTTTGATATATGGTTTGAACTTACAATTACATGAGTGTATTTGTACAAAATTTCAGACATGTAGGGGTTAATTAAAGGTGTAAATTCGTTGAAAAAAAATGCGTGGGCTCCCGCTGTATTTTCTCCACCAGACAGACAAAGCAAGCGAGTGGGGCAGATAATAATAGCCTAGGGAGGGTACATTTTTTTGTGCCCCCCCTGGCTACTAACATCTGCCCCCAGACACCCCAGAAAGGGCAAATCTATAATTAGATTCGCCCTTTCTGGCACTTTGCCCGTCTATTCCCATTGCCCTGTAGCGGTGGCGAATGGGTTAATAAGGCGTTAATGTCACCTTAGTATTGAAAGGTGACCTTAAGGCAGGTTAATAATTGAGAGCTGTCAATTAGACAACTGTCAATTATTAATCCTATTGAAGTAAATAAAAAAACACAAACACACTTTAAGAATAAATAATTTTAATGAAATCAAAACACATATTTTTGACCATCTTTTATTTCACTCTTAATCCGTTCGAAGCCCTTGTTCTTCTAAAATAAATATAAAATAATAAAACAACATTATTCTTACCTATCTGGCGATCTGTCACGTCCCACGATGTAATCCTTCGCAAAGGGTTAACTAGCAATCAGATAAGCAGCGCAAGTAATCCTGCATGCTCATCTGATAGCTCCTGAATGAATGAGCTTATCTCCTGCCGACAGGAGAGGATGTGATTAATGAATGAAGATTAATTGATTGTGTCCCACTTTCACGTTAGGTCAGGTCACTGAAGTGAAAGTGGCAATAAATCAATTAAGCTCCATTCATGAATCTATTCCTCTCCTTTCACTGGGAGAGTAACTGATTCATTCATGGGGTTACAACTTGGAGACAGCATTAGCTCTCTGCAAGCTGTAACCTGTTAACCCTTTCTGATGGATTACACCGTAGGATCTGACTGTACATCGGATTGGTAAGAATAATTTTGCTTTTTTATTTTATTTTTATTACAGGAAATGGTTTTAGCAGGAAAATAAAATATGGTCAAAAACTGTGTGATTATTTCATTAAACTTATTTTTTATTAAACTGTGTGTGTTTGATTTTTGTATCATACAATAGGATTAATAATTGATAGTTGTCTAATTGACAGCTCTCAATTATTAACCTGCCTTAAGGTCACCTTTCAATACTAAGGTGACATTAACGCCTTATTAACCCATTCGCCACCGCTACAGGGCAATGGGAATAGACGGCAAAGTGCCAGAAAGGGCGAATCTAATTATAGATTTGCCCTTTCTGGGGTGTCTGGGGGCAGATGTTAGTAGCCAGGGGGGGGCACAAAAAAAAATGTACCCTCCCTAGGCTATTATTATCTGCCCCCACTCGCTTGCTTTGTCTGTCTGGTGGAGAAAATACAGCGGGAGCCCACGCATTTTTTTTCAACGAATTTACACCTTTAATTAACCCCTACATGTCTGAAATTTTGCACAAATACACTCATGTAATTGTAAGTTCAAACCATATATCAAAATACAGGAAATGACATGGTTAACTGTGTGGAAACAATGTATCATTTCATGTCGGCTTCTGTGATTTCACAAAAGCCGGCAATTGAATTAGCGGCTATTACAGTATGTAGAAGTCTAGGAACTATAAATATATGTATATATATATGTCACAATTACATATATATATATATATTATATATATATATATATATATGTATTCTATGTATGTATTGTTTCTATTCTTTATTAAAGCTGTCAGTGTGATTTTACAGTAATGCCAGGGATGAATTAGCGGCTATTATACTATGTAGAAGTGTATGACCTATATATATATTATATATATATTAGATGTATATATATATGTTATATATATAATTATTTGCTTTTTGTGACAAATTTTTTGTTACAATGTGATTTTTACATGACTTTTTACATAGAGATAAAATGCTCTATGTAAAACTTCATGTTAAAATCGCATTGCATACAGATGGAAAACTGACAGAAAACGCATGGTGCGATTTAAAATCGCATCAAAATCGCATGTCTTTTTACAACAAATGTACCGTTTTTTTCCTGCAGAAAACGGACCGATTTTTTTCCAGCCAGTGAGTATGAGGCCTCAGTGCAATAATAGGAGTAATACCATAGTCACTTTAAATGTGACTGGTCATGCACTAGGCGCTGGGCATGGAGCCTGTATCAAATAGTACCTGGGTGGGTGGGGGTGCCGGCGTGCAGCCATCAGCGACGCAGTGGATACCACATCAAAGGGAGGGTGTCCAGCATCAGTGTACTATTATACCTGATGTCAGAAAGGGGTTAAAGCTATACAGGGGTTCTTAGGTTTTGCTAATTATTATCATAAGTTCATTATGATACACATAAATCCCACAGTGTCTGTCTGCTATCTCAGCCTTCTTTTCTGCTCGCTTTCTCAAACTGAACATGGACAAAACAGAATTCATAATCTTTCCCCACCTCACTCTACCCCTTCACCAGACCTATCCATCAATGTCTGCTCGCTTTCCCCAGTCCCACATGCTCGGTGCCTTGGGGTGATCATCGACAATGCCCTCTCTTTCAAACCACATATCCAAGCCCTCGCCACCTCCTGCCGCCTCAAACTCAAAAATATTTCCCGGATCCGCTCATTCCTCAACCATGAAACCACAAAAACACTAGTGCATGCCCTTATCATCTCCCGCCTCGACTACTGCAACCTCCTACTGTCTGGCCTCCCCTCTAGCACTCTGGCACCACTCCAGTCCATCTACACTCTGCTGCACGACTAATCCACCTGTCTCCCCGCTATTCCCCAGCCTCCCCCCTATGCCAGGCCCTTCACTGGCTCCCTATTGCCCAGAGGCTCCAGTTCAAAACCTTAACCATGACATACAAAGCCATCCACAACCTTTCTCCCCCATACATCTGTGACATGGTCTCCCGCTACCTACCTACACGCAACCTTCGATCCTCTCAAGATCTCCTTCTCGACTCCCCCCTCATCTCTTCTTCCCACAACCGCATACAAGACTTCTCCCGGGCTTCCCCCATACTCTGGAACTCCCTGCCGCAAAACATCAGACTTTCACCAACAACGGAGACCTTCAAGAAAAACCTGAAGACCCACCTGTTCCGACAAGCCTACAACCTGCAATGATCCTCAGTGTACTGAACCATCGTACGACCAGCTCTACCCTTTCCTAGTGTATTCTCACCCATCCCTGCAGTCTGTGAGCCCTCGCGGGCAGGGTCCTCTCTCCTTCTGTACTTGTGTGTCCCTTGTCCAGCACATGTTTACTGTACCTGTCTATATTTTTCCCCTTTTCATATGTAAAGCACCATGGAATAAATGGCGCTATATAAATGTATAATAATAATAATAATAAATTAAGAACTTCTCAGTTATAGTCACACCTCTTACTGATATGACTAAGAAAGGTACTGACTTTTCTTTGTCTACTGAGACTGCAGTGTGGATGCCTTTGCGGAGCTCAAGAAAGCCTTTTCTAAAGCTCCTATCTTCAATCAACCCGAGCCTATTTTGCCTTTTAAAGGGAACCTGTCACCTCCTTTTTCGGATATAAGATGCAGCCACTGTCTTTAGGGGTTTATCTACAGCATTCTGGAATGCTGTAGATAAGCCCCTGATGTAACCTGAAAGATAAGAAAAACAAGTTATATTATACTCACCTGGGGGGGCGGTCGGTCCGATGGGCATCGCAGGTCCGGGTCTGGCGCCTCCCATGTTCTTACGATGTTGTCATCTTCCTTGCTTCCTGTCACGGCTCCTGCGCAGATATAGTGATCTGCCCTGTTGAGGGCAGAGCAATGTACTGCAGTGCACAGGCGCCTGGCCTCTCTGACCTTTCCCGGTGCCTGCCACTGCAGTACTTAGCTCTGCCCTCAACAGGGCAAATCAGTACGCCTGTGCAGGAGCCTCAAAAGGAAGCAAAGAAGATGATGACATCGTAAGAAGAATGGAGGCGCCGGACCCAGACCTGCGACGCCCATTGGACCGGACGCACCTAACTGCCCCCTCAGATGAGTATAATATAAGGGCCCCATCACATATAGCGACTCACCAGCGATCCCGACAACAATATAAACTTGTCAGGATCACTGGTGTGTCGCTACATGATCGCTGATGAGCTGCCAAACAGGCAGCTCAGGCAGCGATCAGGACAGCGACACTGCGGGTAACAAGCGATGCACGTCGCTTAGTTACCCGCAGTGTACATTGGATACCAGCGCGCTGGTGCAGGGAGCTGGTAACCAAGGTAAACATCAGGTTTCCAAGCACCGCCCGGTGCATAGAAACCCGATGTGTACCTTGGTTACCAGCTCCCCTGCACCAGCGCGCTGGTATCTAGCATACACATTGGGTTTCCAGGTGCCGCGCGGCGCCTGGAAACCCGATGTGTACCTTGATTACCAGCTCCAGCTCGCTGATCGCTGGTCTCCCGCCTGTCACACGCAGCGATACGTGCTGGCTAGCGGGAGACCAACGATCAAAAAAATGTCCAGGACATTCAATGATGACCAGCGATACCCAGCAGGGGGCTGGTTGTCGCTGAGTGTCACACATAGTGAGATCGCTGCGGAGATCGCTGTTGCGTCAGAAAACTTGTGACTCAGCAGCGATCTCGCTCGCGATCTCTCTATGTGAGACGGGGTTTAACTTGATTTTCTTATCTTTCAGGTTAAATCGGTGGCTTATCTTCAGCATTCCAGAATGCTGTAGATAAGCCCCTAAAGGCGGAGGCCGCATCTTTTATTCGAAAAAGTAGGTGACAGGTTCCCTTTAAGTTTGAGGTAGACACCTCTTCTGTGGAGATATGTGCTGTTCTTTCACAGAAGGATGTTTTTTTTAAATCAGATAGATTTTTATTAAACCGATTTTCATAAATAGAAATATTATTTAAAACAGTTGAATATTACAAACATTATGCAAACTTATTTTATCCCTCCCACTCCCCCGTGGACAGCTTTTCAACTTCTTTATCTTTATTATGACAGAAGATGTAGATAGATATCATATGCCTATTACCCATATCTATAAGGAACAAGCAAAAACAATTGTATTGCAACCATAAATTGATGAATAAAGAACATTATATGTTAAAGGTCTCATCTCTCACAATCCTTTATATTGCATCCAATATAGGAAAGATGTGTATCTTCGTACCGTGTTAGCCAGTAGATAGAAAAATATTTAGACTTGAGAGTCCTCAGTGGTTGATACCTTTTAATGGCTAACTGAAAAGATGGTAACAAATTGCAAGCTTTCGAGACTACTCAGGTCTCTTCATCAGGCATAGACAGTCTATGCCTGATGAAGAGACCTGAGTAGTCTCGAAAGCTTGCAATTTGTTACCATCTTTTCAGTTAGCCATTAAAAGGTATCAACCACTGAGGACTCTCAAGTCTAAATATTTTTCTATTGCATCCAAGGCGCCCATATTTTTTCATGTATGTTCAGTTTACCTCTTCTTTCATAGATACTTTTTTCCAGATGTATAATATGTTTTATTCTTGCAGAGAGTTCCTCTATCAATGATGGATCAGGATTAGACCAATTTCTTCCTAGCACAGTAAAGTAGTCTAGCAATAGCAATTTTACTATTATCATCAGCTACAATTTCTTCCACATAGCCCAGTAAACATGTAATAGGATCTCCCGAGACTTTATAATCATAGGGCCTTTCAATCATATTAATTACTCCAGGCCAAAACGTTGAGAGCCTTGGACACTCCCACATCATATGGAATATACCCGCCATATCTTTATTACATCTTGGACATTCCGAGTTTCCCTTCAGCCCCATTTTGTGCATTATTAGGGGTGACCTATATACTCTATGAGCCACATAGATATGTGATAGTCTTGCAGGTTCGCTCATGGAGAGTTTAGGTATATATTCCAATATAGTTTCCCAGACATCATCTTCCATATTTCCAACTTCTTCTTCCCATTTGAGCCTAGCTTTCAATGGAAAACCCAAAAGAAAGGTATGCATCAAATCTTTATAAGTGCTTGAAATTACCTCCCTAGTGATTCCTTCTTGACAAATGTACTCCAGAACTAAATCAGTTTCTACTACCAATCTCTGTTGTACTCTCTGGGTTCTAATTGCGTGTTTAACCTGCCCATATCTATACCATTCTGTATTTGGCAACAGGAACTCACTTTGTAACTGCATGAAAGGTTTAAGTTCTTCCCCATCCATTATTTGAAACATATACCTTACTCCTCTTTCTGTCCACTCCCGTATGGTGCCAATTTTCTTTATCTCTGGCAGGTTTCTATTATTCCATATGAGCGTAAATTTAGTTGGTCCCGTTACTCCTCTCACCTTTTTTTATTGTACTCCAGATTTTGTCTATAAGTTCTAGCGTGGGCATTTTCCCCCCTAGTCTTTTAATGTTACTTCCTTCTAGTCCCTCTAGTATCGGCCTATCCCCCGTGCAATATTCTAACATTCTTTTAACAGAATCACCAGTTCCAGCTTTTGCCCACCCTCTAAAATGCTGACTCTGAGCGGCTAGATAATAAATTTCTGAGTTTGGCAATGCAATTCCTCCTTCATCTTTGGGTCTCTGAAGAGTTTCCAACTTTATTCTCGCCGGTTTCTTCCCCCATACCAGCGCTCTAATCATCACATTCAAAGACCCAAATCTTTTTTTCGAGATCCAAATAGGCGCATTATGTAAAATATATAGCAGTTTAGGCATCAGGATCATTTTAAAGAGATTTACCCTTCCTACCACTGTTAAATGCAGTTTATTCCATATCTCTATTTTGATTTTAAGTTTCTGAAGTAATAATAATAATAATAATAATAATAATAATAATCTTTATTTATATAGTGCCATCATATTCCGCAGCGCTTTACAGTTTAACAGTTTCAGAACACAAGTCATAAGTAACAACATTAATACAATAATTAAAGCAAAATAAGCCGCCCCTGCTCGTGAGAGCTTACAATCTACAATGAGGTGGGGGAGATACAAAGTACAGGTGTATATATACAATGGTGCATTTACAATGATGGTCCAGCCATCTTGAGGGAGTGAGGGATGGATGGAGATAGTGAATGGGCTACACACACACACACACACACACAACACACTTACACATAGAATGACTTTGATTAGTGAATGTGATAGGCCGCTCTGAACAAATATGTTTTGAGGGAGCGCCTGAAACCATGCAAATTGTGGATAGTCCTAATTTCTTGGGGTAGAGCATTCCAGAGGATTGGCGCAGCGCGGGAGAAGTCTTGGAGTCGGGAGTGGGAGGTACGGATTAGTGCAGAGGTTAGTCGAAAGTCGTTTGCAGAGCGCAGCAGTCGGTTAGGCCGATAGATAGAAATGAGGGAGGAGATGTAGGGGGGTGCTGCACTGTGGAGAGATTTGTGGGTGAGAACCAGTACTTTGAATTGGATCCTATAATGAATGGGCAGCCAGTGTAAGGACTGGCGAAGAGCGGACGCGTCCGAGTACCGATTAGCCAGATGGATTACCCTGGCTGCTGCATTAAGGATGGACTGGAGAGGGGATAGTCGAGTAATAGGGAGGCGTTGCAGTAGTCCAGGCGGGAGTGGATCAATGCTACAGTGAGGGTTTTTGTTGTTTCCAAGGTGAGAAAAGGGCGGATTCTAGAGATGTTCTTTAGGTGTAGGCGGCAAGAGTGGGCAAAAGATTGTATATGAGAGGTGAAGGAGAGATTGGTGTCAAACATAACACCCAGACAGCGAGCCTGCTGCCGGGGTGTTATTATGGTGCGCCCACGGAGAGGGATATGTCAAATTTAGGGAGGTTAGTAGATGGCGGGAGCAGAAGAAGTTCAGTTTTGGAGACGTTGAGTTTCAGATAGAGAGCGGACATGATGTTGGAGACTGCGGACAGACAGTCGGTGGTGTTCTGTAGCACAGCGGGGGTAAGGTCGGGGGATGATGTGTATAGTTGTGTGTCATCAGCATAAAGATGGTACTGAAAGCCAAATCTGCTGATGGTCTGTCCAATTGGGGCCGTGTAGAGAGAGAAGAGAAGGGGCCAAGGACTGAGCCCTGGGGTACACCGACAGTGAGAGGAAGAGGAGATGATGTGGAGCCAGAGAACGAAACACTGAAGGAGCGGTCAGAAAGATAGGAGGATGGCATCAAATTAATATTAAGATACTCTGAAATCGGCAAGGAAATCTTTATCCCCAGTATTTAAAGGTCTCTTTACACTGCAATTTATTGACTTCAATATCTCTATCTGTCCACTCCACTTCCCTATCCACTTTAAACAAAACAGATTTGGACCAGTTAATCCTCAACCCAGATATGGCCCCAAACCTTTCGATTGTCTGCATGGCACAGCTCAACGACTCAGACGGATCCCCCAGGAACAATAATAAATCATCTGCATACAGAGCAACTTTTTCCTCCATGCCCCCATACTTAAATCCTTGAATTCCCCGATTCCCCCTAATAGCAGCAGCTAGTAGTTCAATTGCTACAGCAAAGAGGAGTGGCGACAGCGGACATCCTGTCTGGTTCCTCTATTTAAAGGGAAGGATGAGGAAATCGCTCCGTTAACTCTGACCTTAGCAGTGGGCTGAGAGTAGAGAAGTTGCACCCATTCTATAAATCGCTGCCAAACCCAAATTTTTGCATAACTCTCCATAGGTATTCCCATTGAACACTGTCGAACGCCTTTTGAGCGTCTAATGAAGCAATCACTCTGCGACCCGAATTATCTGCTTGTATTTGAAGGTTAAGATATAGTCTCCTTACATTGCCTGCCGTAGATCTATTAGGCATGAATCCCGCCTGATCTGGATGTATCAGAGAAGAAATGACCCCAGTCAACCGATTAGTAGTGTTGAGCATTCCGATACCGCAAGTATCGGGTATCGGCCGATATTCGCTGTATCGGAATTCCGATACTTAGTTCCGATATTTTTCCTATATCGTATACCGGAATCGGAAGTTCCCATAATTCTTTGAGAGGCAATGTGATTTTAGTCAGCTAATGAGGAATCCTACGAAGTGTGGGCACATCCTGTACTGCTGCGGTCATCTTAACTAATGGCATGGCTGTGATTGGCTGCTGAAATGATGTCAGAATGCACTATAAAAGGCGCCGCCGCCATTTTAGCGTCACTGTGCTGTGAACTCAGTTAGGGACAGAACGCTGCTCTGCTGACTCAGAGGGACAGTTAGAGATTGCGATTTTGTGTACTTTGCTTTAGGCAGGCTAGTTTACCAACCGCTGTGTAAAGCTTCCTTTTGCCTTGCAGTGTTGTTTTAACAGCTCTGTGCAAGGTGTGTGTGTGAGAGTGCAGGTGACGCTGCAGTTTGCTCTGCATCCAACGCTGTCTGTAGGCATCTGCACGTGTCACTCACAGACTCTTTTTTTTTTTCTTTAGTGTAATTCTAGCTGCTCCATTCAATAGAAATTATAGTGTGATGCGCTTCCATCCGTATCCAATACATTGGTTGCAAACACTATAGAAGTACAGAAAGGAGCCTTTCACAGATAGTGAACAGTTGTGTTTCAGTGTTCACTGCAGTCTGTGAGGTTTTTTTTTTTTTTTTTTTTAAATGCAGATCACGCTCCAGTTACTTCTTCAACTAATGCTGCGTGTACTCTGCTGAGTGTCTGTCACTGGCTCATTCTTGTCATTTTTCTAAAATTGGTGCTGCTTTATTCTATTTTCAATTTACTAAAATCTATTAGTGTGACGCTCTTCCATCAAAATACAATACATTGCTTGCAAACATAATAGAAGTCCACAAAAAGGCCTTTCACAGCAAGTGAACAGTTGTGTTCAGTGTTCACTCTAGTCTGAGGTTTAAATTTTTGGTAGGAGTGTAGATCCCGCTCCACTTACTTCAACCCCCGCTGCGTGTACTCTGCTGAGTGTCTGTCACTGGCTCATCCTTGTCATTTTTCTAAAATTGGTGCTGCTTTATTCTATTTTCAATTTACTAAAATCTATTAGTGTGACGCTCTTCCATCAAAATACAATACATTGCTTGCAAACATAATAGAAGTCCACAAAAAGGCCTTTCACAGCAAGTGAACAGTTGTGTTCAGTGTTCACTCTAGTCTGAGGTTTAAATTTTTGGTAGGAGTGTAGATCCCGCTCCACTTACTTCAACCACCGCTGCGTGTACTCTGCTGAGTGTCTGTCACTGGCTCATCCTTGTCATTTTTCTAAAATTGGTGATGCTTTATTCTATTTTCAATTTACTAAAATCTATTAGTGTGACGCTCTTCCATCAAAATACAATACATTGCTTGCAAACATAATAGAAGTCCACAAAAAGGCCTTTCACAGCAAGTGAACAGTTGTGTTCAGTGTTCACTCTAGTCTGAGGTTTAAATTTTTGGTAGGAGTGTAGATCCCGCTCCACTTACTTCAACCACCGCTGCGTGTACTCTGCTGAGTGTCTGTCACTGGCTCATCCTTGTCATTTTTCTAAAATTGGTGCTGCTTTATTCTATTTTCAATTTACTAAAATCTATTAGTGTGACGCTCTTCCATCAAAATACAATACATTGCTTGCAAACATAATAGAAGTCCACAAAAAGGCCTTTCACAGCAAATGAACAGTTGTGTTCAGTGTTCACTCTAGTCTGAGGTTTAATTTTTGGTAGGAGTGTAGATCCCGCTCCACTTACTTCAACCACCGCTGCGTGTACTCTGCTGAGCGTGTCTCACTGGCTCATCCTTCACATTTTTCTCGAATTGGTGCTGCTACATTCTATTTCAAATAATTCAAATCTATTACTGTGACGTGCTTCCATCCGTATACAATACATTGGTTTCAAACACTATAGAAGTACACAAAGGGGCCTTTCACAGCTAGTGAACATGGGTTTTTAATTTTGAACTAAAATATGTATTTTTTCAAATGACACAAATATAAGTAATGTTGAAGAGGAATAGTCCTACATCCATTGTTTGCACAATATTACAGGTGTACATCACGTCCCTTAATCAACAATGTATTATTATATTTACTTGTATGCTTTTATTTAAAAGCCAAGAACACAGAAGGATAACCTTCGCACTGCAGCTGTTGTTAAGGTTCAACCCACATTATGCACTTCCAACATTGCAGCATTTGAGGCATGATGTGAGTTGGATTTGTCAAAGTTATGGAGTGAGAAGGTTCACCATCAGTACCCTATAGCATAAGTATGCTTTTGTGTTAGCATTTGTGTTAGATATGTGGATATCTGCCATAATATGTCACAATTATTTAGTTACAGATTTGTTACCAACACTAATCATTGAATGGTTTTAAATGTGACGTTTGACTTGTTTACAGCTTAGAAATAAGGGTGTAGCCTGATATCTATGTGTAGCACTAGCCACTTTAACATGTCATGTTTTTTTCAACATGTGTAGCTAGGTAGCAGTAATTTTTGCCGGACACACAGCAGGGGAACAGCAGGCGTTACTGAACCCCACAAACACATCATCGATTGTTTTGATCTGTGCATCCAACACTTCTGAGCCCAGGGTCAAGGAGGGTGTAGGCTGAGGCCTAGTATGAGATGTTTGAACTTTAATTTTAACTTTAATTTGGAGTTAGCAGCATTAATTTTTGTCAGACACACAGCAGGGGAACAACAGGCGTTACTGAACCCCACTATCACTATAGCTTGTGTATTGGTCTGTGAACACGACACTTCTGAGCAGCAACTGGCAGTGTTGTAGCCCAGGGAGTATAGTTCAGGTGGTAGAAAGATGAACATAACAGGAGACATGAAAACGTTGCCAACCAGTTAGTTAATCTGAAACCGGACAGGCAAATTCAGGCGAGATTCATGCCTAGTTCATTTTCAGAAAAGTAAGCCGTTCTACATTATCGGAGGAGAGTCGCATGCAACGGTCTGTTAGTACACCACCTGCAGCAGTAAAGACGCGCTCCGATAATACACTGGCAGCAGGGCAAGCCAGCACCTCCAATGCATACTGGCTAAGCTCTGGCCATGTATCCAGCTTAGAGACAACAAACTTGAATGGGGAAGAGCCATCTGGGAGTACACTGAGAGGGCAAGACATGTAGTCTGTCACCATCTTACGGAAATGTTGCCTCCTGCTGACTGGAGCCGTCTCGGATGGTGTAGACATTGGTGGCGCTGCCACAAAACTTCGCCACATTTGGAACATACTGTTCTTTCCCTGTGCAGAGGCGCTGCTTGTGCTCCCTCTTGTTGCAGAGCTGTCTCCACTGCCTCGACGCACAGAGCTGCTTTGTAAAGCAGTAGCAGCAGCAGTGCTCTCGGCTGGAATGGAGAACATTATGGATTGCACCAGTGTGTCTTGGTACTTCCGCATTTTACGCTCCCGGTTCAACGGTGTGATGAGGCTTTGTAACTTGTCCCGGTAGCGAGGGTCTAGGAGGGTGTACAGCCAATAATCAGACGTGGTGTGAATGTGTTCGATGCAGCGGTCTTTTCTCAGGCACTGCAGCATGAAATCAACCATGTGCTGCAGACTCCCAACTGGCCAAGAAACGTTGTCCCTTACAAGAGGCGTCATCTCTGCCTGCTGTGCATCACCCCACCCTTGGTCTACATACTGACTAGAGCATTGTCTACCTCCCTCTGGAGCGATGTCTTCCTCCTCCATTGACTCCTCCTCATTCTCCTCACAAAGTCCTTCAAATACATACAAATTTACAAAATTTAAAACTCAAAATTTAAAAACATTGTATCATAATTCTGTAACATCACTTTATGGAAACACAATAGCATTACAAAAGGATAGACAAAAACTGTACATTATGTGCTTTGTAAATACATTAAAAGTTTGGAATGGTTATGAAAATATAGACAGCGACTCTGGAGGTTCAATTGTTGATACAGCATGGTACTTTGAAAGTCCTCCAGCCCTTTGTGAGGAACCACGTTGCGCTGACTGTCCAGAAGGGATGGAATTTGTGACTCCTCATCCTCCACCTCTTCCAAAACCTCATGCCTTAGTGCTTGCAGTGTTTTTTGAAGCAGGCAGATAAGGGGGACAGTCAGGCTGACTAGTGCATCATCTGCACTCGCCATCCGCGTTGACTCATCAAACGCAGCAAAACGTGGCAGATGTCCTTCATAGAGTCCTTCGCCACTCATTACACTGGCTGCCCATTCATTATAGGATCCAATTCTAATTACTGGTTCTCACCAACAAAGCTCTCCACAGTGCAGCACCCCCTACATCTCCTCCTCATTTATATTTATCGGCCTAACCGACTGCTGCACTCTGCAAACGACCTTCGACTAACCTCTGCACTAATCCGTACCTCCCACTCCCAACTCCAAGACTTCTCCCGCGCTGCGCCAATCCTCTGGAATGCTGTACCCCAAGAAATTAGGACTATCCGCAATTTGGATGGTTTCAGGCGCTCCCTCAAAACACATTTGTTCACAGTGGCCTATCACATTCACTAATCAAAGTCATTCTATGTGTAAGTCTGTGTGTGTAGCCCATTCACTATCTCCATGCATCCCTCACTCCCTTAAAATGGCTGGACCATCATTGTAAAAACACCATTGTATATAAACACCTGTACTTTGTATCTCCCCACACTCATTGTAGATTGTAAGCTTTCACCAGCAGGGGCGGCTGATTTAGCTTTAATTATTGTATTGTTAACGTTGTTACTTATGACTTTTGTTTTGAAACTGTTAAACTGTAAAGCACTGCGGAATATTATGGCGCTATATAAATAAAGATATATTATTTTATTATTATTATATAGAGGCCCACTCAGTAGTGGTGAAGTGTGAACGGCGCTAATTGCGAGTTGATTGCGCCTGATGCAGCTGATACTCCATTACTGTTGGCTGCTGCTCACACAACCGCTCCAACATATGTAACGAGGAATTCCACCTGGTGGGTACGTCACATATGATGCGATGTTCATGAAGGCGAAAATCTGCGTATGCAGAGCTGCAATCAGCGATCTGGCCATGCTGGAACGTCGCAAGTGAGCGCACTCTAGGCGGACCTTGTGCAGCAGTGCATCAAGATCCGGATAGTCCCTCAAAAAACTCTGCACGACCAAGTTGAGCACATATAACAGACATGCTATGTGAGTGAGGTTGCCAAGGCCCAGAGCTGCCACCAGATTTCGGCCATTGTCACACACTACCAAGCCTGCCTGTAGATTCGCTTCCAAAAACCACACGTCGCTCTCCTGCTTTATGGCATTACAGAGCTCCTGCGCTGTGTGGCTAAGATTCCCCATGGAAATTAATTTCAGGACGGCCTGTTGACATTTGGACACGGCTGTGCTCATATCGGTCGCAACAGGTAAACGTTCACGGGTCCATGTGGAGGTAGACCGTGACGGCTCCTGCAGCGATGATTCTGAGGAACTGGAGTAGGAGGAGGAGTCAATGTGTACAGACTTGATTACTGCAATCCTTGGAGTTGCATCCTTGGCAGAAACGTACAGCGACACTCGCAAGATCAGTACCGGCTACACAACATTGACCCATGGGAAGTAGGGAAAGGTATTGTCCCTGGCCATGGGTTGTTAGAAGCCTCTTGTTAGGTTTGTTTCAGTTTGCTGGTCACATGACCTTTTTTCCCTATTTAGTCTGGCTCCGCCCTTCTGGCTTTGCTTGACTTCATTGTATTATCTACTGTTAAGCTAGCCGGGTGCTTAGGTGCCTTAATCAGTCAGTTTTGCTTGATGTTAGGATCGCAAAGTATTTTTTTTTCTGTTTAATTATCCATGCTACAATGTTACCTTTAGGTTCCCACTCTTTAGCTAGTTGCTTCGCACAGTCCGTTAATAGATGATTTGTCTAGTAGGATTCCCCGTTACTTGCTTAGGTGAGCCTCTTTTTCTTGTGGATATACATGATTGTGGTCCACTAGTTCAGTTACTTATGGTGTTATGCTGCATAACTTATACCAGGTAGCATTTAAACTGCTCATGTGTTACCTTCTATGTAACCAATGACATTCAGGGTCCTGTTTAGATGTTGACTGACATCCGTTGTGGAGCTTTATAACATCTGTGAAGCCATTAGGACAGGCCGAAACGTTCATTTAGTGAATTTGATCACGGGATTTAGAGCCATATTGTCTTCATGTTTGAATGCACTTTGTCTCTGACAAAAACAGTGGACCGATGTGTTTGTGCCATGGCGATCTTGTGAGGAAGCAGGAACAGCTATGGCGATCCTGTGAGAGCACACTCGATGAAGAGGCTTCAACACAACCTGAAGATGTAGGTGCTGCTGTAGGTTGGCCTACATCTCCAGTGTGTCTTTGTAACTCAACTACGTGCTTTGTCCGCACATGTTTCCACATATTTGTGGTATTGAGGTGACTGACACTTTTAGCTATTTTTAATTTTTGATTACACAGCTTGCATTTGACATAGCAAATATCATGTGCAAGTGTGTGAAAAAAGGACCACGCAGTGCAAGTCCTGGGAGCGCACGTTTTGACTTTTGGAAGACAACTGCTCCGAACAGGTGCCAAACTGGAGGCTACAGGCAACCGAGTCTGCAGCCTAACTCTCCCTCCTGTTTGTACCGTTGGGGCAATGTCTTCCTCTATCTTCCTTCTATCACTAACCACTTCTCTAGGCCTCTCCCAGCTTTCAACCAAAGTACTGGTTCTCAGCCACAAAGCTATCCACAGTGCAGCACCCCTCCTACATCTCCTCCCTCATTTCTATCTATCGGCCTAACCGACTGCTGCGCTCTGCAAACGACTTTCGACTAACCTCTGCACTAATATGTACCTCCCACTCCCGACTCAAAGACTTCTCCCGCGCTACGCCAATCCTCTGGAATGCTGTACCCCAAGAAATTAGTACTATCCACAATTTGCATGGTTTCAGGCGCTCCCTCAAAACACATTTGTTCAGAGCGGCCTATCACATTCACTAATCAAAGTCATTCTATGTATTCTGTGTAAGTGTGTATGTGTGTGTGTGTCTCTAGCCCATTCACTATCTCCATCCCTCAGTCCCTTAAGATGGCTGGACCATCATTGTAAATGCACCATTGTATATAAACACCTATACTTTGTATCTCCCACACCTCATTGTACATTGTAAGCTGTCACGAGCAGGGGCGACTTATTTAGCTTAAATTATTGTATTGTTAACGTTGTTACTTATGACTTGTGTTCTTAAACTGCAAAACTGTAAAGCGATGCGTAATATGATGGCGCTATATAAATTAATATTATTATTAGGATTCCTCTGAGCTGCTCCCACCACCTTCCTGTTCCTCACGCCATGTTGGGTCTTGGACCTCATCATCTCCACTACCCTCTGCCAACACCTGCTGCTGTTGGGTGGTCCGGCCAGCACCATGCTCAACAGAAACTGGCACCTGAGTCTCATCATCATCAGATGCGTTCTGCGGTGTGCTGACCATCGGCACTGTCTCACCCGCCTCTTCAGATTCAGAGAGACACAGCTGTTGCGCATCACTGCATACTCCCTCTTCTTCACATTACAGAATGCTGCTTGGCTGGGCCCCTGTTTGCAAGCCAATAGATTCTGAGAACAGAAGCAGACACTCAGCTGGCTCCTGTACAGAACTCTCTGACTGCCTGGGCAATTTGACAGGCGGTGAAGAGACAGATGGTTGCTCAACAGTGCTGTGGTCCTGAGAGGAGGTGGAAGCAATTGAAGTCGATGCATTGGCTGACATCCAACCAACAACGGCTTCAATTTGTTCTTCCCGCAGCAGGGGGGTACTCCGAGCTCCTACAAAAGTGCGCATAAAGGAACGCTCACGGGGAAAAACTGGTGGATGCTGTGTCACTGGGGGCCGCAGCAGCCACAGAATCCCCACGTCCTCTCCCTGAAGAAACTCCACGGCCACGACCACGTGCCTTACTCACTGACTTCTTCATCTTGGTAGATTGATAAAGAAAGTCTGAAAAGTTATAAGGCCTAAGTGTGGTTATTCTGCAGAGACTGCAGTGAACACTGCACACAACTGTTCAGTAGGTGTGAAAGGCCCCTTTGTGTACTTCTATAGTGTTTGCAACAAATGTATTGTATACGGATGGAAGCGCGTCACACTAATAGATTTTATTTATTTGTAATAGAATGGATCAGCAACAATTAGAGAAAAATTTCAAGGATGTGCCAGTGACACACGCTCAGCAGACTACAACCAGCAGTGGTTGAAGAACTAACTGGAGCGTGATCTGCACTCCAAAAAGGAAAACCTCAGACTACAGTGAACACTGCACACAACTGTTCACTACCCAACGCGTCTCAGCAGGAAGGCAGTCTGTGCGTCAAAACAAAGGCGCAAGCATACATCCACGTACCCTGTTTATAAAGCTATATAAAAAAAATTATGTAGTAGTGACGCACACTTTATTGAGGTACAGTATTACATCGCCATTCACCATCTGTGGCTATGCAGTCTCATCTATATATACCTTATCTATCCGTTGTCATGCTTGCAAGTCGACAGTCAGGCATAAATAGCAATTTTCACTATGCACTATGCACTTTTTAAAGGTTATGTTTGTTAATAAAAATGATTATTGCCACATATTATGAGTATTACATGATGGAAATTGTATAATTTTGTATAAACTGTTTAGTGACATTATTCAGCAAATGTAACATTTTAGTAATGTCACAGATAACTTGTAATGCTGATGATGTTTTGAAGTCAGACATTCATTGTCTATACAATAAAAATGGTGTACATACTGTTACTTATCCATCATTAATGGATTCAGATATGTACTTGTATGCTTTTATGTACAACCGTATAGCAGATTCCTTAACTAATTTATTTTGTGGTTTGCATTGCTGTTCAACATGTTAATGTATGTGTTTATGTTTGTCAATTCTTTATTTATCTAGATATTAGTTTAAATGAAATCATCATCTTATGGTAGTAAAGGTTATCTTTCTCTTGTTTGAAGTATAGACATTTAAAATTGACAGGTAACAAGGAAATTACTTGATCTAGTATTTAAACATCCTCCTTGACCCTGGGCTCCAACACCGCCAGTTGTTGCCTGTAAGTGCTGTTAGCACAGTCAACACTTGCTCCTGTGTTACTGGGGTTCAGTAATGTCAGCTGTTCCCCTGCAGTGTGTACGTCAAAAAGTCCTGCTGCCTCCACCCTGTTCTCTTCTCATCCCTGGGCTCCAACACCGCCAGTTGTTGCTCGGAAGTGCTGTTAGCACAGTCAACACTTGCTCCTGTGTTACTGGGGTTCAGTAATGTCAGCTGTTCCCCTGCTGTGTGTACGTCAAAAAGTCCTGCTGCCTCCACCTGTTCTCTTCTCATCCCTGGGCTTCAACACCGCCAGTTGTTGCTCGAAAGTGCTGTTAGCACAGTCAACACTTGCTCCTGTGTTACTGGGGTTCAGTAATGTCAGCTGGTCCTCGGTTGTGCCATTGGCTCTTTTCCTTCTGCTGCCCCTCCGGGTTCCAGTAACGTCAGCTGGTTCTCCGCAGTGCCTTTGGCCTAGGTGCCTCCATCTCGGTATCCGAGTTCCAGCAACGTCTGCTGGTCCTTGGTAGTGCTTTGGAGCACAGGTACCTCCTGCTTAGTAACCGTGTCCCAGTAACGTCAGCTGGTCCTCGGTTGTGCCATTGGCTCTTTTCCTTCTGCTGCCCCTCCGGGTTCCAGCACAGTCAGCTGGTCCTCGTTACTTGCATTGGCTCTTGTAGCTTCTGCTACATTTACAAATTGAAGATTTTTTAAATGTTTATTTGGGTAATCACTCTGGATCTCCAACAATGAAGACGACGACCCTGATGACCACCCGAAGAAGATGACGACCACAAGGACGACGAGCATCAAGCCAACCAGCCTAAACACCATCGCAAAGAAGAAATAAAAGATTACCCAACAGGACTAAGAAGGTTAAGACAAACTACAAGATACAGAACAAGAGACTTAAGAACAATAAGCAGAAGATCAAAAAGCAGAATAACATGAAGTATAAGACCAAAATGAAGAGCAAAATATATGTTCTAAATTATAAGCAGAAGAAGACTAAGCAGTGTATGGGGGTGAGTCCGTTCCTCCTCGTGGTGCCCCTGGAAAATGCCTGCTGCTGCAGGCTAAACTGAACACGGACAAATACTGTTGTAATTTAAATCTTTTGTGACAGCAAGAACGGAAGGATGAAAAATTCATACTTTGACAGATTACAAGTACAGGAATCTCTGTCACAAATAAGAATATGATGAAGAAGATGAAGAAGTAGAATATGAAGAAGAATAATAGTTTAATAAGAAGAATATGAGTAATGTTAACAAAAAGATGAATAGCAAGAAGTTTAAGAAGAAGATAAAGAAGGTGAAGATGAAGAATAATTTGATGAAAAAGATGATGCTGCTGAAGATTATGAAGGAGAAAGTGTGTCAAAAGTTAAAAAGGTGAAGAGCATGGAAGTTGTGAAATATATATATTTGCCAAAATAGAAAAAACGTTAACAATATTGTCAATTTCTTCGTCAATCCGAACATCTTTAAAAAAAAAATATTTATGCTATTCCATTTGATTAGGTTAAACATCTATGCCTTTAATGTCTCCTCAACCTTCCCCAATACATTCTACATTACTCTTTGTTGTTTTCCTTCATGTACAATTAACCAACAAGGCAAGAATGGGTTTTTTTTAATTCCGATATTTTGTTCCCATAGACTTACATTGGATTTCCGGGATCAGTATCGGGTATCGCCGATATTTTTTGGGTATCGGCGATACCATTCCGATTCCGATACTTTTGGATATCGGAAAGTATCGCTCAACTCTACCGATTAGCCAAAACCTTTGCCAATATTTTAATATCTACCGTTAATAGTGAAATTGGTCTATATGATTCGGGTATTCTGGGGTCTTTTCCCTCCTTTGGAATCACTACTATCATCGCTTCTCTCATAGAGTCCAGCAACAACTTTTTCTCCTTAGCCTCTTCAAATACTGTCAACAATTTTGGTAGCAACAATTCTGCAAATTGTTTATAAATTTCTGATAGTAAACCGTCTAACCCAGGGGATTTCTCATTGGCCATGCCATGCAGCGCAATTTCCATTTCTTCTACAGTAATGGGAGAGTCCAGCATATCCTTATTTTCTTTACTTAACTTAGGGAGTGACCCCATCCTCAAAAATTTGTCTATCTCTTCATTTCCAGCATTTTCCCCTGATGAGTATAAAGTTTTATAGAAGTCACCAAAAATATTCAATATCCCCTCCAAATCATTTACTTTCTTCCCTTTGTCATTTACCATATTACAAATAAATGAATTACTTCTTTGTGCCGAGGCGATAACCGATAAAAGATGTCCCACTTTCTCCCCTTCAGCGTAAAACCTGTCTTTTTGGAAGCCTGTCTTCTAGTCATTTTATCTATTAGGACTTAACTAATCTGTTCCTGAGCTTCCCTCAGGCCCCGTTGTGTTTCAGGTGTATCATTATGTATAGCCTCTTCCTCCGCTCTCCCCAGTGCTTCCAATTTTCCAATCTCCTCTTTTTTAGTCTGTATTTTACGCCTACAGATGTCCCTAAATATCAACCCTCTAAGAAAGGCCTTCATTGCATCCCATTCCACAAGTTTATCTGTACTCCCATCATTATGCATAAAAAATTCTTCTAACTCTTTTCCAATCCCTTGAACATTAAGATATTGTATCCAAACAGGGTGTATTTTCCATCCTTCCTTAACTATTCCTTTCTGTGACCCATATCCAATAGTCACCAAAACTGGACTATGATCAGAAATCACTCTGGGAAGATATTGTACCTCTCTTATCATGGCATCTGCCAGCCCATCTGCTAATGCCAAGTCAATACGTGACAGTGTGCCATGTGATGTGGAGTGGCATGAGTAACACCTTTTCCCCTCATTTCTAACCCTCCATACATCAGTCAGACCGATTTCTTTAATAAAGTTACCAAATACTGTAATGGTGCTACCTTGCACATTTGGTAGTCTCTTATTCCTGTCCCAGAAAATATCTACCACATTATTAAAATCTCCCATCATCAGTAGCGTAATTCCTCCACTTCTTTCAGCATACTCCCTCATCACTCTGATCTTAGTACTGGAATAAGGAGGTGGAATGTAAAGTGCAACTAGACACAAGGGTCGTCCAAAAAACATTCCTTTAACTGCTACACCTTGTCCCTCTGGGTCGATATACACATCTATTTCTTCAAACGCAGTGGACCTATTAATTAAGATCGAAACTCCTCTAGAGTAATTGGAAAATGTAGAATGCTATGCCTTTTGTATCCATCTTCTATTGGTAATATGGGTTGTTTCCTTCTGTAAATGAGTTTCCAAGAGACATATCACTGCCGCCCCCTGATCCTGCATACATTTAAATATTGTCGCCCTTCTGTTCTTCTCCGATAAGCCTCTAACATTCCAACTTATAACTTTAAAGCTACCCATTGTATTAATAAATACCATTCCCATCATTCTGCCATTTCTTACTTTAACTGTTGATAACTTTCCCCCCTCCCCCTTCCTTCTCCCCAACTTCACCCTTCTTCCTCCTCTCCTTGAATGCTCTCTAAGAGCCATGGGTTTCTCACTCCTGAACCAGTCTTCCAGAGACCGCTCCTCCCTCCGACTAACTTTTTACCATCTCCCCACTTACCCATTTGTCCACTCTGCTCTCGTTTCTCTCTCCCCTCCTGCCGTGCACTCTTATATTTTCCCCATCACAGTTTGTCCCTCTGTAAGTGCAAACGAACAGTTATAGCACAAACAATATACATTAATATACACATCTGCAATTACAAACATATATATCTCCGCCTTGTCCTCCGCCAGAGCTATACACAAAGTAAACTATTTCGTATCGACTCTCTTCTTTTTCAGTGAACCAATACTAGTCCACCAGTAATGATTGGGTCACTCTTAAAGTCAAAAAAGAAAAATAAAAGAAAAAGAAAGTTTTTTGAAAGAAATAGAACATATATATGCTTGCATAGCTAACATTATGGGTGTTTCCATCCCAATCCATCCATAATGAATATCAATGGTTCTTGTAATTTAGAAAGGAATCCGCTTACTAAGTGTCCTCAGCTGACCGCTCTTTCAAGCAGGATTGTTAAATTCCATGACCGTCTCTCAGTCTTTGGTATGTAAAGACGTAGTGTTTACATCAATCCACTTTGTGGCCTCCTCAGGATCTGTGAAAAAGAAAATCTTATCCATGGCTGCCACTCGCAGTTTAGCAGGAAACATCATTGAATATTTAGCTCCTAATTCTCTCAAGCGTCTTTTTCCCCCTCCAAATTGCATTCTCTGCTTCTGTACAGCTACGAGTAATCGGGGTATATTATTATTATTATAGATTTTTATAGCGCCATTTATTCCATGGCGCTTTACATGTGAAGAGGGGCAAATATAGACAAGTACAGTAAACATGAGCAATACAAGGCACACACAAGTACAGAAGGAGAGAGGACCCTGCCCGCGAGGGCTCACAATCTACAGGGATGGGTGAGGATACACTAGGAGAGGGAAGAGCTGATCGTGCGGTGGTTCAGTAGACTGATGATCACTGCAGGTTGTAGGCTTGTCGGAAGAGGTGGGTCTTCAGGTTCTTTTTGAAGGTTTCCATGGTAGGCGCGAGTCTGATGTGTTGGGGTAGAGAGTTCCAGAGTATGGGAGAGTATGGGAGAGTATTGGTATATACCAATACTTTGGCCATTCATTGTAATCTCCTCTGATTCTCGTACTTTACGGATAATGATATCTCTATCCTTATAATGAACTTTGCAATGATAACACGTGGAGTAATACCCGGGGGTAGTGGTTGCATTGGTACTCTATGCGCCCACTCCACTGAGTAAAATTTAGTGAGAGAGTCCGCTCCGATTTGGTCACTCAGCCACTTCTCAATAAATTCAGTGGGATCCCTCCCCTCGGTCTTTTCCGGGAGCCCCACGAACCTAATATTGTTCCTTTGGGAATGATTTTCCAAGTCATCGCTTTTTATGATGACTTCAGAAAGTTGTTGCTTAACCCCTTAATTTCCAATGATGTGCACAGTCCGTCATGGCAAGGTGTCAGTTTTGGCACCTTGACGGACTGTGCACGTCATGCCTTTGAACTACCACTGCGTGTAAACACGCAGTGGTAGTTCAGTGCCGACAGCTGTCTATGACAGCTGACAGGCACAGCAAGCGGTGCGGGGACCTTTGACGTCGGTCTCCGCACCAACAGCGCTGTGATTGGTCAGTCAATCTGACTGACCAAACACAGCAGCGATCGCGCAGGAGATGCTGAAATTTCAGCATCTCCAGCGCGATCAGAGCAGGAGCCGGCGCTGCAGTGGCTGAGCTTCCTGCACTGACAGCCAGGAGCGGCGCCCCCCTGTTAACCCACAGCGCTCAGGGGGGGAGGCAGAGGGTCGGGAGCTCCCTCTGCCTCAGATCGGCGCCCTGCAATATGTTTGCAGGGCCCGATCTCTGCCTTGATGACCCGGGGGTTGTCATGACAACCTCCGGATCATCTAGCTACGGAAAGCTGCTGTGATCAAGTCACAGCAGCTTTCACCATAGGTATAATGCATTGCAATGCTGGAGCATTGCAATGCATTGTAACTGCAATAAAAAGTAAAAAAGTGAAAGTCCCATAAAGGGACAAGTTAAAAAAAAAGCATTTTTTAAAAAAAATTGTAAAAAAAAATATTAAAAATAATTTTAAAAAATTCCCCTAAAAAATACACATTTTTATGTAATTAAAAAAAACAAAAAACAAAAAAATACACATGTTTGGTATCGCCGCATCCATAAAAATCCCATCTATAAAATCGTAACCCTAGTTAACCCCTTCAGTAAAAGCCGTAAAAAAAAACACAAAAAAGTAGTAAATTACACTTTTTCCAAGCGGTATCATACCGCTTGGAAAAAGTGCAATAACACGCGATCAAAAAAGTGCAATAACACGCGATCAAAAAGACGGATATAAATAATCATGGTACCGCTGAAAACGTCATCTTGTCCCGCGAAAAACAAGACGCTATACAGCATCATCAGTGAAAGAGTAAAAAGTTATAGCTCGCGGAATAAACTGATGCAAAAATAATTATTTTTTCTATAAAATTTTTTATTGTGTAAAAAACGCCAAACATAAAAAAATATATAAATGAGGTATTGCTGTAATCGTAGTGACCTGAGGAATAAAGCTGCTTTATCAATTTTACCACACGTGGAATGGAGGAAAAAAAAAAAAACAATTCCTGAATTGCTGGTTTTTGTTCATTCTGCTTCCACAAAAATCGGAATAGGAAGCGATCAAAAAACGCTATGTGCCCGAATATGGTACCAATAAAAACATCAGCTCGTCTTGCAAAAAATAAGCCCGCAGATAACTCTGTTGGACGAAATATGGAAAAATTATAGCTCTCAAAATACGGCGATGCAAAAATTTCTTACAAAAAATTATTCCAAAATAAAGCATCTTTTAGAGTGTGACAGAAGCTAAACATGAAAAAAGGGTATAAATCTGGTATCGCTGTAATCGCACCGATCCGAGGAATAAAGTCGCCTAATCATAATACCGCACGAGGAACGGCATAAAAAAGAAAACCAATTCTTCACCTTTTGTGGATTTGTTCATTCTGCCTCCCAAAGATCGCAGTAAGGCGATCACAGTGGTTCCCCCCCACATATGGGGTATCAGCGTACTCAGGACAAATTGCACATCAACTTTTGGGGCCCTATTTCTCCTGCTACCCTTATAAAAATAAAAAATTGGGGGCAAAAAGGTCATTTTTGTGGAAAAAATATGATTTTTTATTTTCACGGCTCTACGTTATAAACTTCTGTGAAGCACTTGGGGGTTCAAAGTGATGACCACACATCTAGATAAGTTCCTTGGGGGGTCTAGTTTCCAAAATGGAGTCACTTGTGGGGGGTTTCTACTGTTTAGGCACATCAGGGGCTCTCCAAACGTGACATGACACCCGCAGACCATTCCATCAAAGTCTGCATTTGAAAAAGGCGCTCCTTCCCTTCCGAGCTCTGCCATGCGTCAAAATAGTGGTTTACCCCCACATATGGGGCATCAGCGTACTCAGGACAAATTGCACAAAAACTTTTGGGGTCTGTTATGTTTCAGTAGCTGAGGAGGACAGGAACAACAGCAGGGCAGCCGAACACCTGAGATGTTGGTAACTGATGGGTTGCAGATTCCTAAACTAACGACACAACTAGAGAAAGCTGTGGAGCGTTCCCACGTTGATCCCAGACACCTCGTCACAGCCTGAGAGATAACTACACCTAAAGGCAGAAAGATGAAAGCTATCTGCCCCGGAGCAGATCCGTAAAGAAAATAGGAAGCCCCCAAACATATAATGGCGGATAGACAAGATGAAAATACAAACATAGGCAGAAAATAGACTGAGCAAAAGCTGGGCCACAAGCTGACTAAATAGGATAGGACAGGAGAGATTACTTTCTGCAACCCAGAAAACTCTACAAAAATCCAACAATTCTGATTACAAAAATACTGAGATCACACGATCTCGCCACCCACTAAATCAGATCTCAGTGTGAACAAAAACCAAGCCGCAGCCGCTGAAAAAACAGGAAAAAGCAAATGAGCAAATAACAGTGGCTGCAGATAAACTGTGAGGAGCTCAGGCCCCAGGAGGGGACCTGGCTGACCTCCACAAAAGTGCAGAAAACAATGCAAAAACCAAGCACAAGAAGAAAAGCAAAAAATATCTTATCTGAAAGCAGGAGATGCAGGCAAGACTCCAGCAAACTTCCAAATGAACCAGGAACGACAATTGAGACAAGAACAATTGATCACCGGCAACCATCATGGGAGGGAACCTCCCTTATATCAGACCAGTCCGTGAACCCAGATTGCCACTCCTCGCTGAAAGGTTCAGTACTGTCTGTAACCAAAAGAGGGAGTCTCTGCTCAGAAATCATCTCTAGCACATTCATAACAGTACCCCCCCTTGAGGAGGGGTCACCGAACCCTCACTTGTGCAACCAGGCCGATCAGGATGAGCTCGGTGATAGGCACGGATCAGTCTCCAAGCATGGATGTCTGAAGCAAACACCCAAGAATTGTCCTCCTGACCATAAACTCTTAACCAAATACTGGAGTTACTGTCTAGAAAAATGAGAATCCAATATTTTCTCAACCACATACTCCAGATTGCCCTCAACCAAAACAGGGTCAGGAGGCGCAGCCATAGGAACCACTGGCTCGACAAACCTCTTTAATAAGGACTTGTGGAACACGTTATGGATCTTAAATGTCCCTGGAAGAAGCAAACGGAAGGAAACAGGATTAAGAATCTCCATGATCTTATAAGGTCCAATGAACCTGGGCTTAAACTTTGGAGATGCAACCCTCATAGGGATATTTCTTGAGGACAACCAAACCAAGTCCCCCACTTTAAACGAGGACCATCAGTCCTATGCCGGTTGGCAAACCGTTGGGCCTTCTCCTGAGAGAGAGACAACCTTTACACTACCTGGTCCCAAATCTGCTGCATTCGCTCCACAACAGAGTCAACACCCGGACAGACAGAAGCCTCTGCCTGTCCCGAAGAAAATCGAGGGTGAAACCCAAAATTGCAGAAAAATGGAGACATCAAGGTGGCAGAGCTAGCCCTATTATTAAGAGCAAACTCAGCCAAAGGCAAAAAAAAGACCAGTCATCTTGATCAGCAGACACAAAACATCTCAAATAAGTCTCCAAGGTCTGGTTTGTTCTCTCGGTTTGTCCATTGGTCTGAGGATGAAAAGCAGAGGAGAAAGATAATTGAACACCATGTTTAGAACAAAATGTCCTCCAAAATCTGGAAACAAACTGGACTCCTCTGTCAGACACAATGTTCTCCGGAATGCCATGTACCGAACAGTTCTGAAGGAACAAAGGCACCAATTTGGAGGAGGAAGGTAACTTAGGTAATGGCACAAGATGTATCATCTTGGAAAACCTATCACAGATTACCCAGATAACGGTCATTCTCTGAGAAACAGGGAGGTCGGAAATAAAATCCATACAGATATGAGTCCATGGCCTCTTGGGCACAGGTAATGGCATTAACAAACCACTAGAGCGAGAGCAAGGCTTGGAGCGAGAGCAAGTCCCACAGGACTGCACAAATTCCCTGACGTCACGAGACAAAGTAGGCCACCAAAAGGACCGACTGACCAAGTCTCTGGTACCAAAAATCCCTGGATGACCAGCCAGCTCGGAACAATGAATCTCAGACATCACACTCTTCTTCCACTAGTCTGGGACAAACAATTTCCAATAGGGCAGCGCTCAGGTTTATCCTCCTGACACCCTCCAAGGCCAGTCTCAAATGGGCGAGATGGCGGAAAGAACTACACCCTCTTTCAAAAAAACCCAGCAGGATCAGATAATTCAGGAGAGTCCGCAAGGAAACTCCGTGAGAGGGCATCCGCCTTAACATTCTTAGTGCCAGGAAGAAAGGAAACCACAAAATTAAAACGTGTGAAAAACAAGGCCCACCTGGCCTGTCTAGGATTAAGTCGCTTGGCTGATTCGAGATAAACCAGATTCTTATGGTCAGTGAGGACCACCATCTGATGTTCGGCTCCTTCCAGCCAATGTCTCCACTCTTCAAAGGCCCACTTCATGGCCAATAACTCCCGATTACCCACATCATAATTACGTTCAGTTGGAGAAAAATTTTCGAGAGAAAAAGGCACAAGGGTTACTCTTAGAGGTCTCTGGATCTCTTTGGGACAAAACGGCACCTGCCCCAATTTCAGAGGCATCAACCTCCACCTGAAACGGTAGAGAAACATAGGCTGCCGTAGAACAGGAGCGGAAGTGAATCTCTGCTTAAGTTCCTGAAACGCAGAGACTGCCTCAGGAGGCCAGTTCACCCCATCAGAACCCTTTTTTGTCAAATCAGTCAATGGTTTAACATTCCCGGAGAAATTACCAATAAATTTACGATAAAAATTGGCAAAACCCAAAAATCTCTGAAGAGCCTTTAATGAAGTAGGTTGGACCCAATCACAGATGGCTTGAACCTTGACTGGGTCCATTTCAATAACAAACGGAGACAAAATGAATCCAGAAATGAGACCTTCTGTACGCCAAAAAGACACTTTGATCCTTCACATACAGTGCATTCTCTCTCAAAATCTGGAACACAGTCCGAACATGTTTCACAATTAGAAATTTATCCACAAAATCCTGAAAATATCATTCATGAAGGATTGGAAGACGGAAGGAGCATTAGTGAGCCAAAGGGCATCACTAGGTACTCAAAATGCCCCTCTGGGGTTATTAAACGCCGTCTTCCATTCATCCCATGCCTAATGCAAATAAGATTATACGGCCCCCTGAGGGCAAGCTTGGTAACCAACTAGCACTTTTCACTCTGGAAAAACAGGTCAGAAATCAAGGGTAACGGATATTGATACTTCACAGTGATCTTATTCAAGAGACGATAATCAATACACGGCCTCAATGAACCATCCTTTTTGGCCACAAAGAAAAAACGGCACCCAAGGGTGAAGAGGATGGTCTGATATGACCCTTCTCCAATGACTCCTTGATATAAGATCGCATAGCATCGTGCTGAGGTACAGACAAGTTAAAAGGCGACCTTTAGGAAATTTACCACCAGGCACTAATTCAATAGCGCAATCGTAGCTCCTGTTAGGGGGCAAAGATGCAGATTTACTTTCACTAAATCATCCGAAAAATCAGTCAAAAAGTCAGGAACATCCTGAGACTTGGGAGAGGCAGAAAAAACAGGAGTGTCGGCATTAACACATTGGCAGCCCCAACTGGTCACAAACACAGATTTCCAATTCAAAACAGGATTATGAGACTGTAACCAAGGGAAACCTAGTACAATAAAGTCAAAATCCATCAGGTTAATAGCTGCTCCTGAATCAACAAAAGCCTGAGCAGAAAATGTGGACAGGGAGCAAATCAGGGTAACAGTCAACAGAAATTTAGTCTGAACACTACCCAAGACAACTGAGCGTTCAAAACGTCTTCCCCGCTTAGGGCAGATGAAATAGCATGAGAGGCGTCACCACAGTAGAAAACATAACTCATTACGCTTTCGAAACTCATGACGCTGTGCCCCAGAAGTCTGTTGTGAATGGGTTTGAGATGAGTTCTGAGCAGAGGCTCCTCTGGTGGTTACAAGCGGTGCTAATGAAGATTGTGAGGACTGGGAATCAGGTGTTACTGATGGTCTTATATAAGGGAGTCATTTTCCCATCAGGGTTGCCGGTGATCAATTGTTCTGGTCTGAATCCTTCATTCCAGTTTCCCTTGTAGCCTGCTGTGTCGTGTCTGCATCTCCTGCTAACAGATAAGACTTTTTCTTCTTTTGTGTTTGTGCTATATTTTTGCATTTTGTCCTGCACTTCTGTGGGGGCCTTCAGGGTCCCCTCCGGGGGCTTCTGCCCTCTCAGTTTAGTTCAGCCACTGAGTTTTGTTCTTTTGCTTTTTCCAGTTTTTTCAGTGGCTGCTGTTTTGATTTTGTTACACCAGAGAACTAATTTAGGTGGTAGAGGTCGTGTGATCTCAGGTAATTTTGAAATTAGTAGAGTTGGTGCTTTTCAGGGTTTTCTGGGATTGCAGTAAGTACCCTTCCTATCCTTTTCTATTTAGATAGTTTGGGCCCAGCGTTTGCTCATACTATTTTCTTTCTGTGTCAGTATTTCCTCTTGTCTAACCGCCATTACATGTTTGGGGGCTTTCTATTATCTTTGGGGTTCTGCTCCGGGGCAGATAGCTTTCCTATTTCTATCTTTAGGTGTAGTTAGTTTCTCAGGCTGTGACGAGGCGTCTAGGACCAACGTAGGAACGCTCCACGGCTGCCTCTAGTTGTGGTGGTTAGTCAGGGTACTGCAATCTCATAGATTCCAACTGCTCTGGTGTATTGCCTTTTTTACCTGCACTCCTCAGCTACCGAAACATAACAGTATCACCGGCCTAAAAATTGAAAATTGTATGGTACTCACAGAAGGGAAAAAATATTGTGAAAGAAAAAGGTTGTCAGAGTTGTCAGAGATATTTTTCTGTTTGTTGCATTTTTTTTTTCCCTCTGTATCTCTGGGTGCTGGGGAGGATCTTTTCTCCCAATGGGTTTGCACAGTTGTCTGGCCGTGTGGATCAGCTTGCACTGAGGTTCAGAGTATTGCTGCATATCTTGCTAGGTTGCCTGTTGTGGAACCTAGGATCCCATGCCAGATTTGTTTTTTAGGGGATCGAGCTAAGTTTCAGAATTTCAAAAATAATTGTATAATTTTTTTTGCCTTAAAATCTAAGTCCTCAGGAAACGCAGCGCAGCAGGTTCAAATTATCATCTCTCTCCTGCGCGGCGATCCTCAGGATAGGGCTTTTTCCCTGATACCTGGGGATCCTGTTTTTGAGTGATGTTGATGCATTTTTTTCAGGCTTTGGGGGTTATTGTATGATGAGCCTAATGTCACTGATCAGCTGAAAAAGCCTTGTTGGCATTAAATCAGGGGCTTGATGACGCTGAGTTATACTGTCAGAGATTCCATAGGTGGGCAGTCCTGACCAAATGGAATGACGACGCTTTGGCGGCCCTTTTCCGGAGGGTCTGTCAGATAATGTAAAGGATGTTATGGGGGATTCCCTGTCCCCTCTGGTCTCAATGATTCTATGTCATTAGCGATTCAAATTGACAGACGTTTGCGTGAGCGGAGAAGTATGCGTGGAATGGTGTTGCCTTGTGAACCAGCTTCTGAACCCATGCAGTGTGATAGAGTGGTGTCTGGGGCACAGCGTCATGAGTTTCGAAAGCGCAATGGGTTATGTTTCTACTGTGGTGATGCCTCTCATGCTATTTCAGTCTGCCCTAAGCGGGGAAGACGTTTTGCACGCTCAGTTGTCTTGGGTAGTGTTCAGACTAAGTTTTTATTAACTGTCACTCTGATATGCTCTCTGTCCTCATTTTCTGCTCAGGCTTTCGTTGATTCTGGAGCAGCTATTAACCTGATGGATTATGATTTTGCTAAACGTTGTGGGTTTCCTTGATACCCCTACAGAAGTCTATTCCCCTACTTGGGATCGATTCAACCCATTTGGCTGAGAATAAACCCAGTTTTCTACTCAGGTGATAATGAGGGTTGAACCTGATCACCAGGAGTGCTGCAAATTTTTGGTTCTATATAATCTGCATGACATTATCGTGCTGGGTTTCCCTTGGTTACAGTCTATAATCCTGTTTTGGATTGGAAATCTGTGTCTGTAACCAGTTGGGGCTGCCAATGTGTTAATACCAACACTCCTGTTTTTTCTGCCTCCCCCAGGCTCAGGATGTTCTGACTTTTTGATTGATTTTTCTGATGTGTTTAGCGAAAGTAAATCTGCATCCTTGCCTCCCCATAGGAGCTTGACTGCGCTATTGAATTAGTGCCGGGTAGTAAATTCCCTAAAGGTCGCCTTTTTAACTTGTCTGTACCTGAACATGACGCTATGCGGTCTTATATCAAGGAATCATTGGAGAAGGGTCATATCAGACCATCCTCTTCCCCTTAGGTGCCGGTTTTTTTCTTTGTGGCCAAAAAGATGGTTCATTAAGGCCGTGTATTGATTATCGTCTCTTGAACAATATTACTGTGAAATATCAATACCCGTTACCCTTGATTTCTGACTGTTTTCCAGGTGAAAAACGCTACTTGGTTTACCAAGCTTGACCTCAGGGGGGCGTATAACCTTATTCGCATTAAGCACGGGGATGATGGAAGATGGCATTCAATACCCCTGAAGGGCATTTTGGAGTACCTAGTGATGCCCTTTGGGCTCACTAATGCTCCTTCCGTCTTCCAGTCCTTCATGAATGACATTTTCAGGGAATTTGTGGACAAATTTCTGATTGTTTATTTGGATGATATCTTGATTTTTTCCAATGACTGGGACTCTCATGTGAAACATGTTCGAACTGTATTCCAGATTTTGGAGAGAATGCTCTGTATGTGAAGGATCAAAGTGTCTTTTTGGCGTACAGGGATCTCATTTCTGGGGTTCATTTTGTCCCCATCTGTTATTGAAATGGACCCGGTCAAGGTTCAGGCCATCTGTGATTGGGTCCAACCTACTTCTTAAAGGCTCTTCAGAGATTTTTGGATTTTGCCAATTTTTATCGTAAATTTATTGGTAATTTCTCGGTTATTGTTAAACCATTAACTGATTTGACCAGAAAGGGTTCTGATGTGGTGAATTGGCCTCCTGAAGCAGTCTCTGCATTTCAGGAACTTAAGCAGAGATTCACTTCTGCTCCCGTTCTACGGCAGCCTGATGTTTCTCTGCCATTTCAGGTGGAGTTTGATGCCTCTGAAATTGGGGCAGGTGCCGTTTTGTCCCAAAAGATCCAGAGACCTCTAAAAGTAACCCTTGTGCCTTTTTCTCTCGAAAATTTTCTCCTACTGAACGTGATTATGACGTGGGTAATCGGGAGTTATTGGCCATGAAGTGGGCTTTTGAAGAGTGGAGACATTGGCTGGAGGGAGCCAAAATCAGGTGGTGGTCCTTACGGACCATAGAATCTGGGGCTATCTGGAATCTGCCAAGGACTCAATCCTAGACAGCCCGGTGGGCCTTGTTTTTCACACGTTTTAATTTTGTGGTTTCCTTTCTTCCTGGCACTAAGATGTTAAGGCGGATGCCCTCTCGAGGAGCTTCCTTGCGGACTCTCCTGAGTTATCTGATCCTTGTTATTTTGAAAGAGGGCGTAGTTCTTTCCGCCATCTCGCCCCAATTTGAGACTTGCTCTGGAGGGGTGTCAGGAGGATAGGCCCGAGCGCTGCCTGTTGGAAAATTGTTTGTCCCGGACCAATGGAAAAAAGAGTGTGATGTCTGAGATTCATTGTTCCGCGTTGGCTGGGCATCCCGGAGTTTTTGGTACCAGGACTTGGTTGTCGGTCGTTTTGGTGGCCCACCTTGTCTCGTGATGTCAGGGAATTTGTGCAGTCCTGCGGGACTTGCTCCGCTCCAAGCCTTGCTCTCGCTCTAGTGGTTTGTTGATGCCATTGCTGTGCCCAAGAGACCATGGACCCATATCTCTATGGATTTCATTTCCGATCTTCCTGTTTCTCGAGAATGACCACCATCTGGGTAATTTGTGATAGGTTTTCCAAAATGATACATCTTGTGCCATTACCTAAGTTGCCTTCCTCCTCTGAATTGGTGCCGTTGTTCCTTCAGCACGTGGATCGTTTACACGGCATTCCTGAGAACATTGTGTCTGACAGAGGAGTCCAGTTTGTTTCCAGATTTTGGAGCACTTTTTGTTCTAAACTGGGTGTTCAATTGTCTTTCTCCTCGGCATTTCATCCTCAGACCAATGGTCAAACTGAGAGAACAAACCAGACATTGGAGACTTATCTAAGATGCTTTGTGTCTGCTGATCAGGATGACTGGGTCTCTTTTTTGCCTTTGGCTGAGTTTGCTCTTAATAAATAGGGCTAGCTCTGCCACTTTGATGTCTCCGTTTTTCTGTTAATTCTGGGTTTCACCCTCGATTTTCTTCAGGACAGACGGAGGCTTCTGTCTGTCCAGGTGTTGACTCTGTTGTGGAGCGTATGCAACAGATTTGGGACCAGGTAGTGGAGAGGTTGTCCCTCTCTCAGGAGAAGGCCCAGCGGTTTGCTAACCGGCATAGGACTGATGGTCCTCGGTTTAAAGTGGGGGACTTGGTCTGGTTGTCCTCAAAGAATATTCCTATGAGAGTAGCATCTCCTAAATTTAAGCCTAGGTTCATTGGACCTTATAAGATCATGGAGATTATTAATCCTGTTTCTTTTCGTTTGCTTCTTCCAGGGACATTTAAGATCCATAACGTGTTCCACAAGTCCTTGTTGAAGAGGTTTGTTGAGCCAGTGGTTCCTGCTGCTGTGCCTCCTGACCCTGTTTTGGTTGAGGGCAATCTGGAGTATGTGGTTGAGAAAATATTGGATTCTCGTTTTTCTAGACGGAAACTCCAGTATTTGGTTAAATGGAGAGGTTATGGTCAGGAAGACAATTCTTGGGTGTTTGCTTCGGACATCCATGCTAGAAGACTTATCCGTGCGTATCATAGAACTCATCCTGACCGACCGGTTGCTCAAATGAGGGTTCGTCAGGGTACTGCAATCTCATAGATTCCAACTGCTCTGGTGTATTGCCTTTTTTACCTGCACTCCTCAGCTACCGAAACATAACAGAAGTGACTCTATCACACTGCATGGGCTCAGAAGCTGGCTAAGAAGGCAACACTATCTCACGCATACCTCTGCGCTCACGCAAACGTCTGTCAATTTGAATAGCCAATGACATAGAATCATTGAGACAAGAGGGAGCAGTGAATCCCACCATAACATCCTTTACATTCTCTGACAGCCCCTTCCGAAAAAGGGCCGCCAAAGCATCATCATTCCATTTGGTCAGGACTGCCCACTTTCAGAATTTCTGACAGTATAACTCAGCGTCTTCAAGACCCTGATTTAATGCCAACAAGGTTTTTTCAGGCTTGATCAGTGACATTAGGTTCATCGTACAATAACCCCAGAGCCAGAAAAAATGCATCAATATCATTCAAACAGGATCCCCAGGTGTCAGGGAAAAAGCCCAATCCTGAGGATCGTCGCGCAGGAGAGAGATGACAATTTGAACCTGCTGTGCTGAGTTACCTGAGGACTTAGGCTTTAAGGCAAAAAACAAACTTACAGCTATTTTTGAAATTCAGAAATTTAGCCCGATCCCCCAAAAACAAATCTGGCATGGGAATCCTAGGTTCCAAAACCGGCAACCCAGCAAGATAGGTAGCAATACTCCGAACCTCAGTGGCAAGCTGATCCACACGGCCAGACAACTGTGAAAACTCCATTGAGAGAAAAAAATCTCCTCAGCACCAGAGAAAAAGAGGGAAAAAAATGCAACAGACAGAAAAAAAAATCTCTGACAACTCTGACAACTTTTTTCTTTTCCACACTATTTTTCCCTTCTGTGAGTACCATATAATTTTCAGTTATGGCGGTGATACTGTTATGTTTCGGTAGCTGAGGAGGACAGGAAACAACACGGGCAGCGAACACCTGAGATGTTGGTAACTGATGGGTTGCAGATTCCTAAATTAACAACACAACTAGAGGTAGCCGTGGAGCGTTCCCACGTTGATCCCAGACGCCTCGTCACAGCCTGAGAGATAACTACACCTAAATGCAGAAATATGAAAGCTATCTGCCCCGGAACAGATCCCCAAAGAAAATAGGAAGCCCCTAAACATATAATGGCGGTTTAGACAAGATGAAAATACAAACATAGGCAGAAAATGAGACTGAGCAAAAGCTGGGGCCACAAGCTGACTAAATAGGATAGGACAGGAGAGATTACTTTCTGCAACCCAGAAAACCCTACAAAAATCCAACAATTCTGATTACAAAAAATACTGAGATCACACGATCTCGCCACCCACTAAATCAGATTCAGGCACATCAGGGGCTCTCCAAGCGCGACATGACACCCGCAGACCATTCCATCAAAGTCTGCATTTAAAAACGGTGCTCCTTCCCTTCCGAGCTCTGCCATGCGTCAAAATAGTGGTTCCCCCCCACATATGGGGTATCAGCGTACTCAGGACAAAATTGTACAATGGCTTTTGGGGTCCTATTTCTCCTGTTACCCTTATAAAAATAAAAATTTGGGGGCAAAAATATTATTTTTGTGGAAAAAAATATGATTTTTTTATTTTCACGGCTCTACGTTATAAACTTCTGTGAAGCACTTGGGGGTTCAAAGTGCTCACCACACATCTAAGATAAGTTCCTTTTGGGGTCTAGTTTCCAAAATGGAGTCACTTGGTGGGGGGTTTTTTACTGTTTAGGCACACAGGGGCTCTCCAAATGTGACATGACACCCGCAGACATTCCATCAAAGTCTGCATTTAAAAAAGGCGCTCCTTCCCTTCCGAGCTCTGCATGCATCAAAATAGTGGTTTACCCCCACTATGGGGCATCAGCGTACTCAGGACAAATTGCACAATAACTTTTGGGGTCTGTTATGTTTCAGTAGCTGAGGAAGACAGGAACAACAGCAGGGCAGCCGAACACCTGAGATGTTGGTAAACTGATGGGTTGCAGATTCCTAAACTACGACACAACTAGAGGTAGCCGTGGAGCGTTTCCACATTGATCCAGACGCCTCGTCACAGCCTGAGAGATAACTACCCTAAAGGCAGAAAGATGAAAGCTATCTGCCCCGGAGTAGATCCCCAAAGAAAATAGGAAGCCCTCAAACATATAATGGGGATAGACAAGATGAAAATACAAACATAGGCAGAAAATAGACTGAGCAAAAGCATGGGGCCACAAGCTGACTAAATAGGATAGGACAGGAGAGATTACTTTCTGCAACCCAGAAAACCCTACAAAAACCCAACAATTCTGATTACAAAAATACTGAGATCACACGATCTCGCCACCCACTAAATCAGATCTCAGTGTGAAAAAAACCAAGCCGCAGCCGCTGAAAAAACAGGAAAAAGCAAATGAGCAAATAACAGTGGCTGCAGATAAACTGTGAGGAGCTCGGGCCCCCGGAGGGGACCTGGCTGACCTCCACAAAAGTGCAGAAAACAATGCAAAAAGCAAGCATAAAAAGAAAAACAAAAAATATCTTATCTGAAAGCAGGAGATGCAGGCAAGCTCCAGCAAACTTCCAAATGAACCCGGGAAACCCACAATTGAGACAAGAACAATTGATCACCTGCAACCATCATGGGAGGGAACCTCCCTTATATCAGACCAGTCCGTGAACCCCAGATTGCCACTCCTCGCTGAAGGTTCAGTACTGTCTGTAACCACCAGAGGGGCCTCTGCTCAGTAATCATCTCTAGCACATTCATAACAGGGGTCCTGTTACCCTTTGGAAAATAAAAATTGGGGGTGGAAAGATCATTTTTGTGGAAAAGATATGATTTTTTAATTTTACAGCTCTACGTTATAAACCTTCTGTGAAGCCCTTGGAGGTTCAAAGCTCTCACCACACATCTAGATAAGTTCCTTGGGGGGTCTAGTTTCCAAAATAGGGTCACTTGTGGGGGTTTTTCCACTGGTTTAGGCACCCTGGGACTCTCCAAATGCGGACATGGCGACCAATCTCAATTCCAGCCAAAAAAGTCAAATGGCGCTGCTTCCCTTCCAAGCTCTGCCATGCGCCCAAATAGTGGTTTACCCCACATATGGGGTATCAGCGTACTCAGGACAAATTACACAATAACTTTTGTGGTCCTGTTACCCTTTGGAAATAAAAATTAAGGGTGGAAAGATCATTTTTGTGGAAAATATATGATTTTTTAATTTTACGGCTCTGCGTTATAACCTTCTGTGAAGCCCTTGGGGGTTCAAAGCTCTCACCACACATCTAGATAAGTTCCTTGGGGGTCTAGTTTGCAAAATGGGGTCACTTGTGGGGGGTTTCCACTGTTTAGGCACACAGGGACTCTCCAAATGCGACATGGCGTCCAATTTCAATTCCAGCCAAAAAAGTCAAATGGCGCTGCTTCCCTTCCAAGCTCTGCCATGCGCCCAAATAGTGGTTTACCTCCACATATGGGGTATCAGCGTACTCAGGACAAATTGCACAATAACTTTTGGGGTCCTTTTATCCTTTGGAAAATAAAAATTGGGATGAAAAGATCATTTTTGTGGAAAAAATATGATTTTTTTTAATTTTACGGCTCTATGTTATAACCTTCTGTGAAGTCCTTGGGGTTCAAAGCTCTCACAACACATTTAGATAAGTTCCTTTGGGGGGTTTAGTTTCCAAAATGGGGTCACTTGTGGGGGGTTTCCACTGTTTAGGCACATCAGGGACTCTCCAAATGCGCACATGGCGTCCAATCTCAATTCCAGCCAAAAAAGTCAAATGGCGCTGCTTCCCTTCCGAGCTCTGCCATGTGCCCAAATAGTGGTTTATCCCCAATATAGGGTTTTCAGCGTACTCAGGAAAATTGCACAATAACTTTTGGGATCCATTTATCCTTTGAAAAATAAAATTGGGGTGAAAAGATCATTTTTTTGGAAAAAAATATGATTTTTAAATTTTACGGCTCTACGTTATAACCTTCTGTGAAGCCCTTGGGGTTCAAAGTGCTCATCACAGATCTAGAATAGTTCCTTGGGGGGTCTGTTTCCAAAATGGGGTCACTTATGTGAGGTTTCCACTGTTTAGGTACATCAAGGACCTCCAAACGCGACATGGTGTCCGCTCTCGATTCCAGACATTTGACATTCAAAATCTCAAATTATGCTCCTTCCCTTCTGAGCCTGCTGTGCGCCTAAAGATTGGTTTTCCCCCACACATGGGGTATCGGTGTTCTCAGGAGAAATTGTACAACAAATATTGTGGTTCATTTTCTACTGATACCCTTGACAAAATTTAAAAAATTGTGTCGAAAGAAAAATTTTGGGAAAAAAAGTTAAATGTTCATTTTTTCCTTCACATTGCTTCAATTCTTGTGAAGTACCTAAAGGGTTAATAAAACTTCTTGATGTGGCTTTCAAACCTTGAGGGGTGCAGTTTTTAGAATGGTGTCACTTTTGGGTTATTTTCTGTCATATTGACCCCTCAAATTCACTTCAGATGTGAGGTGGTCCCTAAAAAAAATGGTTTTGTAAATTTTGTTGGAAAAATGAGAAATTGTTGGTCAACTTTTAACACTTATAACTTCTAACAAAAAAAATTTTGGTTCCAAAATTGTGCTGATGTAAAGTCG